>JAVCKZ010038781.1:0-19190 GCA_034780755.1 Lepetodrilus elevatus | reverse complement strand
CGCGTTGCTGAACGGCTTCTGCAGCAATACATATCAATACATATCGATACGTATTCCAGCTTGAACGCACCTCTGTAAATTGGGGGCTGCTCCTTTCTAGCTGTTTTGCCTGTACTTTCTGTCCGACGCAGGCGCAGTTACACTGTGCGGTGTTGATCCTTTGTGTAACTGCGCATGCGTCGGACAGAAAGTACAGAGTGAACAGTTAGAAAGGAGCAGCCACTTATTGTTTTTAATTTCCTTTATTTATTTTCTAAATTTTATTTTATTTAAAAACATAATTTTATGGAGAGAACAAATTTGATTAATAAAATAAGCGTGATTGCGTTGCTGCTTAATATCGTTATTCGAACACAATAAAAATAACCAAGGAATACTAACCGTAGATTTTATGATGCTTCAGGTAATCAAAAATATGTGAGGATTAAAATTGAGACTAGGAATATTCAATGTCATATGTCATAGGACATTCAATATGCAAAATACTCCATAATACACAACAATAATATTGTGTCCTTGTTGTCTCTACTGATTAAAGTGATTACATTTTGCACCAAACACTAAATGAATACCTCATCTTCATAGGTGCATTTGTATTCCTCCAGTTTTGAGACAAGTTTGTCGTTCTCGTCATCGTACTCAGCGATCTTCTTTCTGTAGTACTCCAGGAGCTCTCGAGATGGGCGAAGATGACCTGGAATGGAACGTAATGTGATCTCAAACTCCCAAGTACATAAAAGAACCAATGCGAAGTTATCTAAATTTCAAACATTCAAATGTCAGTGGGAATACGAAATTCATCAAATTACAAACAAACAAAATTGTTTGTTGGGAGTTTGTGCTAAAAGAGACATGTTCAAGATTATTTCACTCATAAAATAGCCTGTCAGTTTACAGCAAGCCAAAACCTTCAACATTGTTCTGCTGTAACCATGGTAACCCTGCAAACACAAATAACAGATCTATGCCATCTGCACTTTAACCCATTCCATTCTAAAGATAACCATAAATGCCTAAAGAGCAGTGACTGTGCCTAATCCAGCAGGGAGGGTGTTACGAGTGCAGACCAGATTATGGATTGAATGTTACTTGCCTTATTTTCAGGTATGGAAACACTTTTAAAACCTACTAGCCAGGAACCCGACAGACAAATCTACAGTCGATTGCAAACCTATCGTAACATGAGGATAGTGACCACCACTCCCATCTTACAATAGATTAACAAGATTGAAAAGATAAGATATCTTTGTGGATGATCGAGCCACAGATTATTGACTCATAAGTGAGTGATGGAGTTTAACATTGCTGCGGACATTTTTCACCCATTTGTGATGAACAAACTATGACAAACAATTCTACTGACGCTTAGGATACCGATAACACTGGGAGAAATAGCTTGTTTGCACTAAATTTGTAGCTACAGTGCTCCATCGATATAATGCCATTCAATGCACTGCGGATTCGGATACAACGAGGGGTCCAACCCATTTTTTTTTTTAAAAAGAATTAAAATAAAATAAAATAAATTTCTCCAATTATATTTGTTTATATAACGCAGGTATTATAACACGGGTGGCATGTCATGGACCCCAAATTCAACGTTATATCGAGGGAGCACTGTATTGTCAATTTACTAGGAATACTTGTATCAGTTTCTTCCAGACGTAATTTTCTACATTTAACTCACCAAGTCTCTCGTTAATAGTAGGAAAGTCAGGGGACCCAGGGGTAGGATTGACAGTGCTGTTGTTCATATTTTCGCTGTAGCTATTGTTCAGCAGGCTTGTATCGTTCCTGTTCGGAGATTTCATACCTCTGCCCAATTGCGACGACCTCTTGAGCCGTCCAGGACTGAAATAGAAAGTTCATTGCATTTCAATTTACTCCATCGTGCTGAGAGAAGTGTTGTCAGTAACAATATTAGGTGCCAGTATGTAAACTGAGAACAAACCAACAGTGTTCTAAAAATAAAGAAAATAATAAGGGGGTCATTCTCCATAGGCCTAATGTAGGTGGTAATTTTTTTTATTTTCAGGGTGTCACACAAATACCTTTATCATTGTATATTTTTAAATGAACCCCCAGACCGCCTATTAATTTGAACACTGTTTGGCATCGCATATTCCAACCTCGTTATCATTGCTAGTTTGCGACATCATTTTACAAATGATAATTCAGTGCAGTTATTTTTCTTGGAGGGGGAAAACCGAGTTTTGCTAATAATTTTTACATAGTTAACTGGGTGGCAAATGTTTTGCCCCTCCATTGCACCCTGTCAATTCACACGCCATCTGCACATTTTCGCCCCCTACCTACATTTTGAGATGTGCGTTTTCGCCCTGCAGATATTTTGGGAGGTATATTTCATCCCGCCTATGTTTTTAGGTACGCTTTCGTCCCATTTTTTTAATGGAGGCAGGCCTACGCTTCATTCCATAGAAAGATTTGTTATGTATTTTACTAATTTGTGGACATTTTTGTATGTATTTTACCAGGACAAACAGTTGGCTATTCAGCCATTAGTTCAATATGATAGTCAGCCGTTAGAAATATGATAGAAAATGAAAGATACTTGGTAAAATACTGTGGGAGCGAAAACGACATGCAAAATATTAAGTTGGAAAAAAACAACGTTGGGCAGAAAAGGCCACACACAAAAAAAAATGGTTTGGGCAGATTGACTGGGGCGTAATGACTTGATGCTTTATCACTACAGAATATGCACAATAATAAACATTTCAAAATGTGCATAGCCCAGCTATCTGGTAGTATATTTAAATCTCTCACTTGTTAAATAGGTAGATTTGCAAATAATATCTAATTACTCCCTAATTTGTAGATGTAGTTTGAAATATTTCTGACGTTCTGTCAAAATCTGTGCAAGTTCATTCATGTTTTGAAAATGAAAAACAAACTAACATCAAAACATACAGATAATCATTGCTATTTTGGTTAAATGTGTGAACAAATATAGCACTTGTCAACCATTTTCGAGAGATAATATGTAAAACCTAAGTAAAAAACACATTATTTTGCACAGTTTATATTCCATTTCTACAACCTCGCACTTGGTGACGCCATTTTGAAACTTCCGCGTAACCATACCGCACTAAATAAATGTAAAATATTTAATGAAGGTCAATGATTGGTCATTTAATTTGTATCGATATTAAATCCATAATAATATGTGTGGTTATTATAGAAGGTAGTTAACATGATAACAGAATAAACATGCGAAATGTAACGTATCGTAGTACAGCGGATGACATTTGCATGACCTCGGTAGATATGTATTCATCCGCGTTTCACCTATTTGCGTTAATCAGCATTAAAATACTATCACACTAAATAAAATTTACATTTAGTACAATACTAGAACGAAATGCAATATATTTTACAGATAAAATCCATGCTATCATATTTATAAGAAAGTTAATATTAAAGGAAGGTCTATTTGCTGTGGAAGTGGATATGTTTTGAAGGTGCTGTTAGGCATCGTTTACGGTGTGTTGTGCACAAGGTGTTTTCAATGGATTTTATGTGAAATTATTGTTTTCTTGGATAACCAAATGTGTCATCGTTAATTCCTGGAGGGTACTGTGTTATTCTCATTCGTTCGGAATGGATGACCCATATAATAACTTCGTGGCTCCACCTGAGGCACCGGTTTTCACCCCAACAGAGGAGGAGTTCGCTGATCCTTTAGCATATATTGCTAAGATAAGATCCATTGCCTGCAAGACTGGAATATGCAAAATAAAACCACCACCGGTGCGTCGTCTGCCTGATATCGTTTGTGTTCTATGAGTACCAATATCTCACGTCAGTTGTAGATCGGCAAACTGGACATACATTCCATAGCGTTCATACGTGCAGTCTACAACTTGAAACATGGCGACGCTTTTGTTTAGATTGAGACCATCACTTCAGAACTGTCATGATATATTTCTTTAAAAACAACGTATAAATAACTTGGGGAAAAGTGTCAAAGTAGTTTAATCAACTAAAGGATTTATTTTGGCAGTTAAAAAGTCAATTGAAACGACAAAAATTGTATGTAATGTGATTTTTCACTACGACTTGGGAGAGTGAGCCCTCTATGCTGTGCTGCAGTATTTGCCAGGCCAACCGATCTTGGTCCCAAGATGACGCGTCATCGTGTTGAATATATGACCAGTTTTGCCATTTTTCGTTAGTAGGGATAATAATACTGTTATTATGGTATAGAAATGAATATTTAATGATCAAGTTAAACAATTATACCATTTTTATTGTAATTGTGCATGTTCTAATAAAAATAAAAGGTATTTTGATGAAAATGTTGTAGTTTCCACCCACTGTATTTTTTATATTAATTCATCACATTTTGTATGTTTTCTTATAATTCTATAGGAAAGTGATTAGATTTTAGCAACATATTTGTATTATGTTTGCGAAATAAGTTACAGTTTGTTGCCTTTGCTACCAAGGGTATCCAACTAAATTGGGTGTGGTATTTCATGAAGAATTTGTTGTTCTTTTACACTTTTTAGCTTCCTGTAGTACAAATAAACATATGGAAATGTGTTTTTGTTTGCAGATGCTGATATTTAACGACAAAAAATACTTATTTTGAGACTTTGAGAAAATTGTCTAAATATAGAAAATTGCTCAAACTGAGTTTTTTACATGCAAAATCGTTTCATAATGCATTAAATCGATTAAATATTAAATAAATATTGTTTTATTCAGGATTGGCAACCTCCATTTGCTGTGGATGTTGAAAAATTTAAGTTTGTACCTAGAGTACAAAGACTAAATGAGTTGGAGGTAAGTTTGCTCCTTAGAAATTATCTTAACGCTGCAGTTATCCACGACAAACGCGTCTAGAATGATTATTTTATCATTTGAAAGTAAATTCAGTTGATTATGATGTATTTGAATACCTAAAATTCATGAGCAAAGACAGCATCAGGCTATTTCCCCAAGGCAGCCATTTTGTATTTTTCCTCCTAGAATTCTCCATATTGCTCAGCTGTTCAGGATAGATCTCTTCTCACACACTTGACAGTGTCAAGATATAGTGAGAAGTCTTCCCAAGCCTTCTTTCATGATGAAAATGTAAAGAAAACTGACCATCAATTGTGTATTATCATGTGAAATAAAAGTACAAATGAACAAGTCATAAATTTTCTTGTTTAGTTAGGAGTTGTTATGAAATCCTGTGATATTGACAACAGGACAAGGACAAATTTCTAGTTTTCTGGACCCAGGAACGAACTTGAACAAACTATCCATTCCATTTTACAGGCAAAGTCGAGAATAAAGCTAAATTTCCTCGATCGATTGGCTAAGTTTTGGGAATTACAGGTAGGTTTGATGTTAATAGATTATTACCGTATTGCAAAATTAGTGTTTGTCGTTGTCTCAACAGAATGTGAAATATGGAAAAGAAACATCTAAGCTACATGTGTATAAATATGCATTGATGGATTGTGAGGGTCGTAGGTTCAGATTCATGGTTGTTATTGATCAAGTTCAGATAAGGTCAACAATGGTTATCGGGGGAGGGGATATTGACCCCTTTGAGTAGATAACTGACACCCCCCATAAGCTTGATTGAAGGAAACTGACCCCATCCCAATCCATCGCTTGTCTCTGACCACCATTTTCCTTATTTCAAGCAATTGTTTCATGTTTAAATGTTGGAAAGTGTATTTAACTGAGCGATTATCTGGCAAGTGCTTTGAATTCTATGTAATTTATATTAATGGAAATGTATCTGACAATCGATGTATTTGAAACACGACAAATGGACCCTGGATTCATACTTGTTTGTGTGTTTGAAAGGGATGCACACTAAGGATTCCCCATGTGGAAAAGAAACTCCTGGATTTATACAATCTCTACAAGGTAAGTGGAAAGCAAACGTTTTATAAGTTTGCAAATTTTATCATTATCGGAACCTTGACATTTGCAGTGTTGTAAAATGTTATTTCCACACTTCTTTTCATAATGAACACTATTTTATTATAATAAAAGTATACCCATAAGGCTATAAGCTATTTTCTACTGCTAAAGTGTTATTCTACTCAATAAATGTCAAGTTTATAGAATGATTCAATCATTTAATGAAAGTGCGACAAATTGTTCACAGCAGGTATTTCGGAAAGGCTACAAAATATGTTTTTCAAGCACATTCAAACAATCCTATGGTGTTTATCCAGGCATGCAGAGTGATACATCTAATGCTAGTCGTAAACTTGTCGTTCTGTGACCATATTGATCGCACCTGCCCGTCGCTCATTTAGACGAAGTCTGGCTTTTATTTCACATTCGTCAATAAACACTAATACTATTCCATAGATATAGTTTTTAATTAAAAGTTTAAAAAAATCAATGAGAAAGTACAATTGGATCTGGCATTTAGTAAATTACTTTAATTAGAATTAGAATTATAACAGTTTGTAGCACTTTTTAAATTAATAGCTTGTAATTTTTCTGGTATGCATTTAATTTTGTTCCTTATCAGATGCTGGTTAAGATTTCTTCTTTGGTTTTCGTCGTGTTCATGATTTTTAAAAGTTACAGCTGTCAATGAAACCACTCTTGGACAAATATTAGCAAAATGCCAAGATGGCTGCTAGTCACTAGATAGTAGAATAGATCATTTTTAAGAGTCTGTGGAATATTATAAAATTTGGCATTTATCGTGGGTTATTTGTTTGCTTTTCCATCAAATTCAACATGTTTAAAGTTAGATTTGGTTTGAATAGAAATTTGGTGATGTGAAGTGCATGGTGATTAGTGGGTGGGACTGGAGGTAGTTGTTCGGCTTGGTGTAATAACACATGATGCAAGCGGGTTTTGACTTAAGACTACAACATGATCATGCCACTAGGTGGCTTGTGTGCAAACTTTCCTGGTCATTTTCATACATGTCAAAGTTCAATTTATTTTTTAGATGAATTTGTGTAAATTTTGTGCATTTGAAATTTATCAAACCATGAATAATTCTTGAGTTTTTCTTCACTGTAGTGTAACAGAGCTTGAATTGAGTAAGAGTAGAACAATCTGCGAAGGTATTATTGCATCAGCTTGATCAGGAAAATTCACTCGTTATGAAAGAATCAACTTAATGAAAGTTTATAGAAGTAGCACTTTTAAAAATAGTATTTTTTAGATAAGATTAAAATTTTGTCCCTATTAGATAAAATGATGATTAAGATTTTTTTTTTTGCTTTTGTGATTTAGAAACTATTGGTGGATTTTGGAACAAAGATAAGCAAAAATCAAAGATGGCTGCTGTTAATTATAATAATACGTCATTGACAAAATACACTTTTAAATACCCGTAAAGCAAACTTGACCATTAGCATGAAGTTATGTAATTGTTTTTCCATGATTTATTTTGAATACAAATTTGGTAATCAAGAGTAATTCATTGCACATATTTAGAGATTGAATCATTATAGGGGAAAAAATCAATGAGAAGGGATATTGCATCAGGCACTTTCAACTCATTACTAGAGAAACATCTTTAAAAAGTTTATACTTTATAGTGCTTGTAAAGGTTTTTATTTTTACTTTTTTTTTTTTTTTACTGCCAATTGTAATCTTTTGATCAGACGATTAATATTGTCTTTGTTGGTGTTCACTATTGTTTGTATGATTTACAAACTATCAACTTTGACACTTGGATTGATATTCAACTTTTAAAGTAGAAAAATACCAAGATGGCTCCTGTTAAATGTAAAAATTTAGGTCATGCATGAAAGATATTTTCTTAAATTTTTTATTTTTTATTTATTATTATTTTTGGGGGGAATTGTTTTCCTATAACATTCGACATGTCCATCATTGGATTTGTTCTTATGTGGAATAATTTGTGACACATTTGGAGGTATTTGTTTAGTGGCGTAAAAATGATTAAGCAATGAGGTTGAGACTTCGTAGACTAAGTAAGAGGTTTATCATGTCAATGTTCAGTTTTGTAAATTTCAAATTTGTCAAACATGAATTGTGATAAAATAAACTATAAGAACTAGTTCTAAAGTAATTCTTTACTATAAATGTTTAGGTTGGCAGTTTTATTGTAAAATGATCATGACAAATTCAGTCAATTTTCATATTCATAATATTTAAGTTTTAAAGTATTTTTAGATGCTATAGTATACAACCAATTATAACATATACAATGCCTATGCAGACCCTTAGAGTAAATAGAACAGGGCAACCCCAAACTTGTTTATTTGGGTGTTTTAACAATCCACTCAGCGTGGTCAAGGCTTGGCTCGGTGGGTCGGCCGTGTTGTTTAGATTAATGGGGTCAATGCACCTGGGAGTTTGTGGCCATCCTTGGGTCTTAGCTGCAGATGTCCGTCTTATCTTCATAAATAGCCATTGTGTTTTTAACACTAGCGATAGCCGGAAGATTGTTCCTCATTCGTAAATTATAAGTAGAAATTTGTGGAAAAGTGTTAAATCTTGATCAGGACGAAAGTTTCAGTCGAGCTCATTTCAACTTCGGTGTTTCCATTTCTCAATCTAGTTCACTGATTCTACGTATGTAATAAATTCTCTGTTTTTAATAGTTGCATGATGCTAGATATGCTATTGACTAGTACTAGTGGCATTATCAGTTGGTGAGATTATTATTGCGAAAGTGTTAATTATGATATTGTCAGTTGTTAAGAAAATTGTCTTTATGCATTTACAAGAGAGTGAACAAAATGTCTGGACTAATGTTTATTTCCATCCCTTAATAATGTATTCAGGATTTAGTATGTTTTTTTTTCTCTCCACAACTTATTTATTTCTGACTATGCAGATCTACAGTAAAAATTATTTATTAAAGAAGATATAATTTCTCTAGGAGATGTGTCGTATATTTAAGGTCAACTAATTAAAATGACAACAATATTTTAAAGATAAACTAAATAACATGACAATTGATGCAATATTAATCATTATTCATCAATTCATGATTGTCCAAGGTTTATTGTAAAGGTCACGACCCGATGATATAGCTATATCCATTACAGATTACAACTAGACATGGTCAAAGCAGGACGGTAGAAGGCATGCAGCTCAGATTACATGTTTCACCTACCTACATTTAGTTTTATCTGTTTTTTTTTAATCTGACAGATTATTGTGTAGTGTACTGAAGATTCAGGGTCATATCTTGTTGAAAAAATATCTTCTCAATTTTTTTCATTTTTTTTTTTCATATCTACAAACATTTCATTTTTTCCCCGCAGTCCACAGAATTCTGCTGATTTATTTGTCATGGGGTGATATATTTACACTGGACATGTCTTGCGCCTGTAGGCCCCAAACCTGGGCCTTGTTTTCCACTGAAAGAACCTTTTTGTTTTGGTCATGTATGGGTGAAAGATTCCCTCTGTGACGTAAAACAATAATTCACTCACAGTTACCATGCCTGAATCTAAATTCAAATCCCACAGCAACGTTAAACTCCATATTCACTCACTCTATATGTAAGTTAATTTGTTTGTGTTTTTTTCTCTCCAGAATGTGGAAGAAAATGGCGGCATGGAGAACGTGTCGCTGGACAGGAAGTGGTCCAAGATCTCCACCAAGATGGGCCTGCCCACGGGGAAGGGGTGTGGCAGCATCGTCAGAGGTCACTACGAGAGAATCCTGTATCCGTTCTTCCTCTTCGAGAGAGGCGACTCGTACGATTTTGAGGTGAAGACTTTTAGAATCGTCCGCCATTTGCCATGTTGAATGAAAATCATAAACGTTGAATGTTAGCAGTAGATTATGTTAATTGTTACTTTTTTAATTAATTATTCCGTCACCCTACCCCCCCTTGTTTATTTTGGAAGTATGGAATTGACGTTATATGAAGGGAGGACTATATGTTGTTATCTCTCTGTGTACAGAAGCACAAGAAGAAGGTTGAGAAGGAAATGGACCATGAAGACAAGGACTACAAGCCGTATGGCGGCATGCTGAAGGAAATGCAGATCCGCAAGTCGAAGCGCGCCATGAAGGAGGTATAACGCTGCACTGAGCCGTCTCGGGAATTTCCCCCGACGTCATGCTTTGGAATCTCATCGAAGGCAGACAAACCTTCGAATGCCCTAGAATAAAATGTTTTCATTATTCAATATTTTTTAATTCTCTCGCTATCTCTGCTACATTTTAATTCATCTATGGCATAATTAAATATTCATCTTCGTAGTATTGATGAAAGATTCCTGCTGTGAGGTAAAACAATAACTTGCTCTCGGGTCCCAAGATTATGAAATATTTTGAGTACAATTTTATACTCAAGAAAAGTTTCGTAAATCTTAGGATCTGGATTAGGCACAGGCACTGCTCTATATTACACCTCTGGTTGCCTCCAGCATGGAGAGAGTTAACCCTTTCCTTGCTGGATTAGACACAGATACAGGTCTATAGGACATCTCCAGTTGCCTCCAGCATGGAGAGAGTTAACCATCTCCCTGCTGGATTAGACACCGATACAGGTCTATAGGATATCTCCAGCATGGAGAGAGTTAACCCTCTCCCTGCTGGATTAGACACAGATACAGGTCTATAGGACATCTCCAGTTGCCTCCCTCTCCCTGCTGGATTAAACACTGGCACTGCTCTATCGTCGCAAATGGGTGAAAGATTCCCGCAGCGATGTTAAACTCCATATTCACTCACTGCTCTGTATAGCACCTCTGATTGCCTCCAGCATGGAGAGAGTTAACCCTCTCCCTGCTGTATTTGGCACTGCTCTGTATAGCATCTCCGGTGGCCGCCAGCATGGCTAGGGTTAATTAAACAATATTTATCAAACTGTATGTTGATCTATTCCCAGGAGCCGCTGATCGACTATACTGCGAACTCCGAGCTGAAGAAGCTGCAGTTCTACGGACCAGGCCCCAAGGCTGCCGTTCCTTCGGGTAACCCCAATGTAAAAGGTATCCAGACACTGCCAAAATGGTGCTCCCTTCATTATAAATCTGTCGTCTGCACAAGAAATTTTAAGAAAAATATAAAATTATTATTTTCTATATATGTCATTTCAAAACTGTTTTGAATGCAGGCAAAAAAAATGCCTTCGGAAATATGTTTATTTGTGATCAATTCTTGACAACTTATTCAGTTAATGTTGAATTTGTTATGTAGTAAATATTCAAATATTCGCTTTTATTTGATTTTCTATTTTTTGGGGACATATGAAATGGAAATCTTTTGTTTCAAGACAGGGAGCATTGTTGGCAGAAAAAGGAGACATCTTAGACAGTACATTTCCTCCTTTTCAAATCTAATCCTGTGTTTTGTCTACTCTGTATATATAGCCATGTATTGTGCACTGTACTAATAGTCGTCTGTGTTGCGTACTATAGCGTTTTACGGGGTAGTGAAGTAGAGACTGCGTTGGACTACAAAATGTGGTTCCATGTTCAAATCCTCTCAGTAATTTTTCACTGTAGAGGCAAGTAGTTCCACTTGTAGGAGTCGTCTTATGGATGAGATATTCCCGCCGCCACGTAAAGCATCAATTTAATCGGAACAAAATCGCTGTGAGAATGTTATGTTTACATGAATTATCTCCCTTGGTTCATGTGCACCAGCCATGTTGTTGGGGTTTTTCCTCCTGCAATAAGCACAGCGACATGTGTTCATTGCACTGCTGTGAAACATTGGGCTTGCCTGCTAACAAGTTGCTTTCTCTAGAGTATTACAGAATAATATATATTTATTACCTACACACATGATAACAAATGATTTTTCATGTTTCCACTAATAAAAGTTATTGAATTAATAAAATATTACCTTAATTTCTGCCATTAGTTTAAATGGCAGAAATTAGGTAATATTTAATTAACTATCATTAAATTTGATTGAAGTTCTGTTAATACTTTTAAATACAACATTGCACGGATAATGATATTCAAATATTGCACGTATAATTCATTATATTCAGTATCTAATAAAATTGTTTTGTAAATATTACGCATATCTCTTGCCGCCTTCTAAAATGAAACAACTATGATTCTGAAACTGCTTATTTCAACGTTCATTTTCCTTTCTAATTTAAAGAAGAGAAACCACTTCTTGACAAAGTGAAGGAAGAGAAGTTGAAGACTAAGCTACGTATCCCCAGCGCGTATGCTGATGTGAGTATGCTTTCACAGGTCGGTCATTAACCCTCTCCCTGCTGAAGGCGACTTAAGTTGCCCGATCAGATGCAGAAATAATAGAACACTTTGATTTGTCTGATAAATAGTGTCATGCCCGTGTTTGCCATGATGGATGCTTCCATCTCCTGCAATAATATGAAAATACGAATATGTACGAGTCAGGCCAACACGGCAAACATCGGCATGATAGTTAATTATGCGCATGTCATTGTTTGTTTTCGGAACTTCAATTTTGGCTTTGAGCCGATTATTTTTTGGTTTCGAGACCAGTTAAAGAAAAGTATCGTAGTGTAATTATTTTCAATGCTGTCTAGTCAAGAGCTTGCTGCTTTTTGGTTGCTCAACGCCCCATCACAAAAGTTTCCCTGTCATCCTACATCCATGAGATATCCTTAGAAAAAGTTAACCCACCTTTCATACATAATATCTCCATCATATATGGCCAGTATTTACCCAAACATATTTTCAAATTTGTGATATCAAAGTATTTGTTCCGTAATCTCTAAACTTGGACCAAATCGAAGGATTTAAAGCCATACTAGTTGAGGTGAAATAAAATATCTGTTAATATATATATATTTAATTGGAGTTTTAACAAAGCTGATAGGGAGTATGCCCGACTTATCATTCATTCGATAGTGTCGTTTCTCAATAGGAAGAAAACCACTTGCATATACAAACTAATCTGCAAGTCTCAATGAACATGTTTTTTTATATATCCCGTCTGTCATTTTATGTACCGGACCTTGTGCAGTTGAAATGGTTTGAAGGCTACGGAAAGGTATGTACTAATCGTTATTTATGAATCGGAAATAAATAATGTCTAATTTTACTCACAAACTCAGCTTGCGGTTTCGTCACAAAAGTTTTTGTTTTCTTCTAAAATCACATTATGGTTCACTAATGCTGATATAAGTTAACTTCTGAAACAGAGCAAAGTTTTAAACTTTCAGGACTTCCGGTATTACTACTGTTATTCTTTAATATTAATTCTTATTTCCGTATTTGACGAGCGCGTAACAATGTACTATTATTGTTAAAACTAATAATAATATATCTTAACAACAACAATTTATTAGCACAGTTTCAACATAATTCTTCAATTTTATTGAAATTTAGGTATTAAAATTTTTTCAAATTAATTCACAATGGAAAATAGAATTTCTTTGATATTTTGTCACCTCTTTTACATGTTGAGGCATCTATCTACTGGAATACATTTAATAACTACATTACTGGATAGCTGTGAAATATTAATCGAAGTCTTTCCACTCATGCACACATTGCTCCTTGCTTTGCTGCTGAAGTTGCCTTATTATTAATAATTTGATCATAAATTATATTTTTTATGATGGTTTTTAAATCATTTACATGCTTGCTGCCTGTCGTCCATGCTAAATAATCTCGGAATATATTTTTTAAGATTAGTTGTTTGTTGTGAAGGAAATTGAAGGTCAGGGTATTATTTCTCGAAGCTCTCATATCCACTATGAGACCATAGCACTCTCGTAAGTGCATGATCGCCATGTACTAGAGATGGCTACGAGAGTCCTTATAGTCTCGTAGTAGATGTGAGAGATTTGAGAAACGATGCTCTGGTGGCATTGGTAAATCACGGGTCCCGAGTTCAAACTCATCTTGGGGACCCAGTATCAATGTTCAAAGGAGTCACTGTACGCATATCGTGATGGTATTACTGCACTGTGCAGTTTTCATTCTTGCTTCATCAGTATCAGCCTGTGCTTATGGTTTAAACATATGTTTATTCAGCAAAGAATGAGGATTGGTAAACAAGCTGTACAGCTTATTTCGATACCGCTCCTCAAAAATAGCAGCGGTGCCTGTGCTTATAGGTTTACTGTGACACATACTGCTAGACAGATTAATATATGTCTATTAGACAGATTGACATACACATGTCTTTTAGATATATTGCTATATGTCTATTTGACAGAGTGCCATATATTTATTTGACAGATTGATATGTCTATTAGACACATTGACACATACAATTTCTATAGTCTGTTTGACATTTTGACATTTGTCTGTTTGACAGATTGACATTTGTCTGTTTGACAGATTGACACATTCATGTCTTTAACAGATTGATGCCATGCATTGTCTATTTGACAGATAGATATATGTGTATTTGACAGATTGATATTTGACATAAACACATATGACAGATTGATATTTGACATTGACAGATTCATATGTCTATTTGACAGATTGATATACTGTATGTCTGTCTGACAGATTGATATTTGACATTAGCACATATGACAGATTGATTATTTGGCAGTAACACATTGATATGTCTGTTTGACAGATTGACACCTACATCTGTCACATGTGCGGCGGGGGTGACGGCGAGGAGTACATGCTGCTCTGCGACGGCTGCGACGACGCCTTCCACACCTACTGTCTCATCCCCCCTCTAGTCGACGTGCCCAAGGGAGACTGGAGGTGCCCTAAGTGTGTCAAACAGGTGCGTGTGTATACTCCCCATGTGGCCGAGACGGTACTTAATGTGCATGAAACTGGAATCTCGCCCAAATATTGTATTATGCCGTTTATCGTTGCCAACGAGTGAAAGATTCCCGCAGCGACGTTAAGTTCCATAATCACATTCTCATTTCTCGAAAAGTCATATGTGTGTCGATAGGGGTATTTTTATACTCCCTAAGAAGTTGAGGAGGTAATTGGTGCGTAGCTAGTCCTACATTGTGCTAAGTGGCTGTATTCGTTGGTGTGTAGCATGCTAGATGGTCAAGACTGCTAGAGTACGTAATGTTGTAATGGTGTTGGTAAAGTCAAATAATTCACAGGGTTCGAATCCTGTCTGATTCTCTGGTATATTTTCTATTGTGACTAATTTCAGACACGGAGAAGATAGTGATATTGTCTTTGTGTGGTTGTAATTCTTAGTTCATCTGTATCAGCAGTTGCTCACATGTCTTACGGTAACACAAAACAAGTACCCGCCCTCCAAGCTTACACTCTAAGCAATGGATTTTCCCACAATTTTAATAATACATATTTTAATTTTCTGATTTGCATATTTTCCAGGCCTGCTCCAAACCACTGGATCCTTACGGATTCGAGCAGTCGAGGACCGAGTATTCTCTTCAGACGTTCGGAGAAATGGCAGACAATTTCAAGTCCAACTATTTCAACATGCCTGTTCATGTACGCTGCCTTCTTTCTTTCCCCAGTTGGGATCTATACTGAACTGACCTGGGGAGTTCAGGGCTGCATGATGCAATATTCTGCCAATGTTACATGTCATCTGAAAACATAATTATTTGGAAACACTAGTTCCAATACTTTCATATTTTATTCAAAATTTGGTTTGTTAAAGAAATTAAGTTAAATAATTATGGAAAATAGCGGCAGGATATGCTCTAGGTAGGCTTACAAATTGTGAGGTCAAAATGACCTCGAGACCACATTGCGTCTCCGATTACACCTGGCACTATTGCATCAGTTTCTGCCCTCGAACTATTTTAGAGGTCGTTTGGTGGAAGAGAATCAATATGTGCAGACTTTACAGTCCGCAGCAAATACTGCAGCAATGTATATAATTATTACAACATCACCAGTTTTATATTCAGTTAAGTTTTGCACTTAAAAATGAGATTGGATTTAGCAACATTATCAACATTAGTAGTGATATTGTAAATTATTAAAATATTTCAGTACCAAGTAAAATTAAATTATATTTTATATATAACAAAAGTAGCACTATTGTTAAATCAGCAATATTGTAATCTATGAAACGTAATTATTCATGTAAGAATCATAAATGATTATTCTGATTATTAAGTGACATGCTTTGTGACGATCAATGTGGTTGACGATGTTGTGAAAAGCAGCAATATTGTACTCGTATCAAACATCATTATTTATATAAGAATCATGACGATAATCTGATTATCATGTTACACTTTGTCCTGACAAAGATTCCCGTTAAACTCTATATTCACTCACTCACTCACCCTTGTCTGTGGTTGTTGACAATGTTGCGGTCTGTGTAGATGGTGCCGTGCCACGTGGTGGAGAAGGAGTTCTGGCGTCTGGTCAATTGTCTGGAGGAGGACGTCTGTGTCCAGTATGGCGCCGACATCCACGCCTCCGAGATGGGCAGCGGCTTCCCCACCAACAAGACCGACGTGCTGTGTCCAGAGGACGAGGTAAGCGTGACGAGCGGCGCAGCGCCAGATAAGTCACAGAGAACACTGTATGAGTCTGGGTCCCGGTCTACAGAATAACAGGGGCCTGCTCCTTTCTAGCTGTACTGTGCAGTGTTGATACTTGGTAACTGCGCATGCATCGGACAGAAAGTACGGACAGAACAACTAGAAAGGAGCAGGCCCCGGTAGTGCAACGAGAGGTGTAACTCCCTGTCAGTGTATGTAAAGGAATGTCTGTCGTAGCACTACCATTGTCCTGTGGAACGGGGTATCGTTTCCTGAAGCTCTCGTACCCACTATCGCTCTCATAGATGCTGGTTTGCTGTCTATAAGAGAGCGTTACAAGAGCGCTATGGTCGCTTAGTAGATACACCCATGGGCCCCATTCCTTTGAGTGCAGTACAGTGTACTCGCAGACAGGTGACATCACTCAAGTAAGCTGTACTGAGTGAAAGGAACGACTCGCACACATCTCACACAAGCAAAGAGTTGCCTTAGATGTGGTGACGTCGCTGTACCTTTTCTGTGCTGTCTGCACCACCTCGCTAGCGAGTACAGTCAGCACACTCTCTAAGAACTGTGTGACACGTTCCTTTGACAAAAGTGTCTATCCGGCTTACTCTAGACAGTGTGCTGCGCTCAAATGAACATCCCCATGGTGTAGCTACTATAACTCAGCAGTGTATCCAGCCAAGCGATGATGCATACAGTATAGAGTGTTCTGCTAACCACGGTTTTATCTGTTTGCAGGAGTATGTGAACTCAGGCTGGAACTTGAACAACCTGCCAGTGCTGGAGCAGTCGGTTCTGTGTCATATCAACGCGGACATATCTGGAATGAAGGTAGCCACATTCACCATTAAGTGTATTCAGTGTTCGAAATTACCGCTGGCCCGGCCATTTCTCCCAATGCTAAAGGTATCCTAAGGGCCAGTGGAAATTCATGTTTTTTTTGTAAACATTTGTTATTTGTATCATTATTCGGGCCAGTAGGTTTCCAGCAGTAATTTCGAACACTGAGTGTATTAGTTGCAGCTCGAATTAAAACCAGTGCATAAATCATCTAGGTTCGGCATACGCTGCTTGCAAGCTTCCTGCGGCCATACTGTTTTATTTGCAAGCCAACCAGCTAATTTCTGGCCGAATTGGTTTAAACATATTTTATTGTTCGAAACAAACAAAAGGATTGGCACAAAAGCCAGTTTGGCTTGTATAAGTGCTGCTCCCATACATAGTAAACATAATAATATAATCATAAACATTTATATGTGAAATATACTTTCAATTTGACCAGAAATGCCAGCATATGTATCAATTGCGACAGATTTGTGTCACGACACAAGCACCATACATTTATTTCATTGGGCATGAGAAAGGTGCATTTAATTCAATCTGTTTCTATTCTCAATTAGCGACACTGACTACCAGAGACAACACATGTTTAGGAGCTCTTGGTAATGTGAGTAATCACGAAAAATATATTATATTTTATTATATGTATTATTCAGCTATACATATATATTGTGTTTTCAAGATATGATATTGATAGAACTTGTATTCTGGTCAAGTTTTGCAAGTTGTGCAATAACATGTTTCATAAAAAGCAAAGAAGTAGACTGTGGATGTGTTTGATTGTTGTATACTAGTCAGGGTTCACACTATTAACACTCGCCCACTCACCCCGGGCCATTTCTCCCAATGCTAAAGGTATCCTAAGGGCAAGTATGAATTCATGTCTGTTATAAACATTTGTTATTTGTATCATTATTCGGGTGAGTATGTTTTAAAGTTAGTTATTATCCCTGCTAGTGCAACATTTTGCCGAACATTTGAAGCCCATTTCTAGCGATATGGAAGAGTCTATTCCCCTCGTTTGAGCTGCATCCACTCGATCAAGCAGCAGTCTTGAGGGGTTTCCCTAACCTGTTGATCAGTGTTAGAGATTCAGAAAATAATTAGGGAGTATTTCTCCATATTTACAATGTTATAGTGGTCAAATCTGTAATGTGCAAGGGGTCCCATAGATACCATTCACCCTACAGATGTTCAAATGACCCCCTGTTTAATATTCGAACAGTGGTTTCCTATCTTAGTCAGTTAGTGTCTACCTAAAACTGACGTTTGTAAATCCATTACTGAAACTTCAGATGATGGGAAAGGCTTTGTATATTAATACACTACCGGTTTATATATCTTTAAACTGCTGTAATGGTTTGGGTTAATGTGGTCGTCTTCCTTAACCACGTATAGACTTTGACGCATCTAATATAAAAGTTGTTGATCAAGTGCCAGTGGCAGTGGACACTGAGTTCGTTAGCATGCCAATATTAGTTATGATTTATCTTTACTTTCTTCCCCTAGACGAATCAGACCCTGTGTAATACTGCAAGTTAATTTAGCGCGTTGCGTTTGTGAAGCAAGATTTAAGACCAGTAGTACTAGTAATCCACAATTACCCTCAATTTGTGATGATAAGCAAGTAGAAAGTTTCAACCTTTTTCGTCCATGTTTGTTGTTATATGCGCACGCACCTGTTCGTGAACGAAGGATAACTCTAAATGATGAAGCGTTCGTAAAATATACGTCAGTGACGTAGCTAGGCCTGATATGGTACATTTATTTAGAGAACATAATATTTACAAGTAGGGCTGAAACGAGGACATTTGGTACTCGAGTACTCATGTTGAATTACTCGACGAGTACTCGCCTGCAAGTAGGGGAAGCTTGGCTATTATATACATTAAATTAAAATACTAATAGTTGTTTGGTTATATTAGGTAGCGGCAGCCATTTTTTTCTTTCGATACGACACATTTTATTTTAATACATGTATGTAGTGCTTATG
>JAVCKZ010038670.1:0-19199 GCA_034780755.1 Lepetodrilus elevatus | reverse complement strand
TACAAGTCATTGCATTGAGATATCTGCCAAACATACAAGTCATTGCATTGAGATATCTGCCAAACATACAAGTCATTACATTGAGAGATCTGCCAAACATACAAGTCATTGCATTGAGATATCTGCCAAACATTCATTGCATTGAGATATCTGCCAAACATACAAGTCATTGCATTGAAATATCTGCCAAACATACAAGTCATTACATTGAGATATCTGTCAAACATACAAGTCATTGCATTGAGATATCTGCCAAACATACAAGTCATTGCATTGAGAGATCTGCCAAACATACAAGTCATTGCATTGAGAGATCTGCCAAACATACAAGTCATTGCATTGAGATATCTGCCAAACATAAAAGTCATTGCATTGAGATATCTGCCAAACATACAAGTCATTGCATTGAGAGATCACATAAGTTGTCCATTTTCAGATGACAGTGCCACCATGTCCTATGGGGTCTATTGTCTGAAAATAACCAGCATCTTGCCTAGGCCATGTGACCTAACTCGACAGACTGTCAGCATAGCTCAGATTTGTACCATTCACTGGGGGAGATTTATAACCAGATGATGGAATATCACCTTGTCTGACACAGTGGAATTTTAACCAAATGGTGGGGAGTATTACCTTGCATCATAATAACAATAACATCAACAAAGTGCTGGATCACGATGAAATATAACATAATGAGGGCGAGTATTACCGTGTCTGGCCCAGCCTGTGACATCTATCCTCGGCCTGCTTGTCGTTATAAGGGTTGAAGTCGATGTCGTGGAGGATGATGGTGTTGGCTGCTGTCAGATTGATTCCAAGACCGCCGGCTCGTGTGGACAGGAGGAACACGAAGATGCCAGAGTCTGTGTTGTACTGGTCGATCAGCTTCTGCCTGTGGATGGAAACAATGCGATATGTTTAGCAGTGGTACAAGACTTTAAGCCATTATTAACAAGCCCTTTACATACAGGGCAAGTAGTGTCATGTCCGACAGGACACAGGGACAGGTGCCTTGAAAAGTTAATGTAGAGCCCTGCGCTGACATACAATGAATGAATTATTATATGGAACCTTATGGAAGACTAGAACATAGTTTGGCAGCAAGATGACTCTTCTCTCCCACCCCACCTTCATCTTTTTCCTCCATATACTGACCTTTCAGGTACCGGGGTTGATCCGTCTAGCCGGATGTATCGTATATTCTTCTCCTTTAAGTATGGCACCAAAATGTCCAGCATCATCACAAACTGGCTGAACAGCAGTACCCGGTCTCCCTGCAACACCATGGCAACATGTTACACCAGGTATATAGCAACACCATGGCAACACAGTAACATGTTACACTGGGTACATCACAGCACAGAAAACTCATTAGTTGCCATGCAACACCATAGCAACACGTTATAAATTTGAATCTTGATGCAATATATTTCTCATAATCAACAAACAACACACTAAGAAATAACGAAACATTTTTGAATATGACTACATGAATCAACTCAAAAATTTTGTTCACAAATTTGAGCTTGAGTAGGAAATTGTACTCAAAAAGGTTTGTAATCATGGGGCCAGAGGTTGAATGGTATTGATCTAGGTCATACAATCAAGTGCAATGCATTCAGCGTGGACCTTTATATGGCACAAACAAATCCTATTAAAATTAAATGCAGGCTCTCGTCACATACACACCTCGGCTTGGCATTTCTCCAGCACTGAGTCCAACAACTTGAACTTCCCAGATTCCATGATACTGCTGATGTCTAAACTGTACGATCCTATATATTTCTGTAAACATAATGGAGAACCATGAACACACACAATTATTATAGCGCGAGTGAGTTATTGTTTTACGGCGCAGTGGAAATCTCGCCCATCGCGATGATCAATTATCATAGCATTTGATGACAAAATAACACATTAACCTTCTCCCTGCTGAATTATTCCATTGTGCATATGTTTTGCAGCAGTGAGGAGGTTAAATAATAATGAAATATATGAGGACTGATGAATAAATTGTACATCAGCAGAGATGAGTAGTCACAGTATACAGTCCGCTGAGAACTCACCGGGTACTGTTTACACAGAGCGTTGATGTCGAAGTCGTTGAGTATAGCCATGTCCTCCTGAATGAGGTGAGGCAAGGCTCCCCGGTCTTTGTGCGACGGCTCCTGAAACACACCACCACAGTGTCCTCACTCCCTTCTCTACTTGCATTTATAGTCAAGTAGCTCAGATATTCAGTTAAACCGAGATTTTATGACTGCTTCCTATGTTGTGCACATTTATTACATTTGATTTACGTTTTGATGATTCTAGAAGCACTTCAAATTTAGATTATTTATAACTTTCTTAATTCTTACATATCATAAACATTCTACATTAAAACAAATTGTAAACATCTTTACACAATTGCAAAAGTGGTTTTACTGGTTAACATTCAATAGATCTTGACAGAAAATTATGTTCATCTATTGCCAGCAACTGCGTTTCATAGGTTAACACGCATCTTTGTCAAATTATCACATCCATTAGTTCCCTTTGAAAACAAGGACAGCCAGAAGTTAAATTTAGAATCAGGTGATTCCCCAGCTCTTCTGAGAAAAGAAATATGCAAATGAGACGACTGGCTAAGTTTATGAAAAGTAATTAAGTACAGTAAACCCGACTGACCTTGGCAATGAGTTTTGCCATGGCCTTGACTTTGTCATCGTTGTAGATGTTGCGGACTAGCAGTGGGTGGTTGGAGGCTTTGCGGAGCTGCATGAACATGGACATTCCCCCTCCGCTTGGGGTTTCCGACTCCATCTGCTTGGAGTACTGCGCGATCAGAGAGTCGTACAACACCTGCTGGGACGTGGTCATCGGACATCGACAGATCTCTTCCTGCTTCTTCGGCAAGTCTTTCAGGACCTGAGATAATATGCAACAGTCACATAAATTTGAATTCACAAACTTCTTAACATATTTCAATTAAAATATCACTGGATAATAATTGGTATATATTTTTTGTTGAACTTGGGGGTCTTACCTCGCTCTTCAGTCTCCGGAGTACAAAAGGCTTCATGATTCTCTTGGCCTGCGCGATCCTACTCTTCTCGTACCGACCCTGGTTGTTGTCCTCTCCTGCTTGACGCTGCACAACACAGAATACCCTCGGTGATAATACCGAAATATAATATTTCAAAGAATTGCTGACCATTAACTGTATTTTCTAGATCGTAATTTCATGCAAATGTACAATCTAACCAATATAGTTTGTCTAAAAATCTGATCATCATCGGATGATATAATCTGTGTTTTCTTGTAAGAAACGGAATCAGTCAAAGGTAACTGTAACTCCAACTTTAGTCATAGACTACCATTGTTACGGTTTGAGTTGTACCTTAGAGTGCGGCTGTTGTCTATGGGACAATCATGTTATTATTTTTGTATTGGGGTTTAGAACTGCTTTCAAGATTCGTTATATCACAGCTTGTCAGTTTATGGCAGGAAGAAATCCACAACATCTGTAGCCCTGAATGTTGCAGTAAACCTGTTATGTGAGTAAAGGCTGGTAGTGACAGATCAAGGACTAAAGCACTACAAGCATGACACTCACACTGATCATGGAAAAGATTTTCTTCAGTGGTTCCGTCTTCCCGATGAAAAGTTCCGGCATGACAAAGCACAGGAGCGACATGAGCTCCACCAGGTTGTTCTGGAGAGGTGTGCCGGTCAGCAGAAGTCGTCGCTCCGCCTGAAACACGCCAAGCAGTTCGTTTATTTAAAAAAAAAAAAAATTGGGTTTACTGGCGCTTTGAAGATTCTTTCTCTCATATCATGGCTCGTCTGGTTAGGGCAGAAGTAAACGCACAACATCCATAGCACTGGATGTTTCAGTAAACCTGCAAGAACTGGTTGGTACTGACAGATGAAGGATGATAACTGGCACTGTCTTGCTGCAGTACAGACAGCGCATCCTATCAATATCAATATCAGAAAGGTAACTTTCACGAACACCGATGCCTAGTGCTTGTAGAGAAACTAGTATTCTTATGAAACAATGATATAACAATTTAAAAAATCACGAAAGAATGAGTCTTTGAATCCATACATGTAGTAAAACAGACAGGACCATTTCTAAAATTAATAATACTTTAAAAAAAAAAAATTATTTGTCATTACTTTAATAAATATAATTGGACTATAACTATTTACGTTTAATTTCATCAGATTTTGGAAGCGCAGGGAAGCCATATTCTTCAACATATGTCCTTCATCAAAAACAGCGTAGTGGAATCTGCATTTCTTGAACAACGACCGGTCTTCAACACTCCCAGTAGCAATTGTGTAACTGGGGATAAAGGCAGTGGATATTAAAACTCAAATTCCATTTATAAGGGTAGATTTTAAATTTGCAAGAATACTTAATAGAAATCCAGATTCATTCTCAGTAGACATGTGTGAAGTCACACCACTTTTTCATAACTTGTATCAAAATGTCATTAAATGTGTGAGATTGTTTTACATCAAAGCAAGAATTTATCACCCATATACGACGGAAGATTTCATTATACTCACGTAGTCAGTAGTACATTAAAATCCCTCTTCCCTTCCATGAGTATTCTGTATCGGGCTAGTCTCCTCTCATCCATGCTACCGTAGTAGATGATCACCTTCATTGATGGGCACCAAGTCTTTATTTCACGCAGCCAATTGTCTGAAAGTGATATTCATAAGTTAATGAATTAATGAATTTTACGTCACGGCGGGAATCTTTCACCCATCATAAGTTAAACACACAATCATACTGTGAAATATGAGTGAGTGAATATGGAGTTTAACGTTACTGCGGGAATCTTTCACACATTTGCGACGACTGAAATACAAAGCTGAGGTAAATAATGGTAAAATTAATTAAAACCGTAATGTTTCGTGCATGGATCTAATGAGTAATTTAAATATAAATGGGTGAGTGATTATGGAGCAAATGGGTGAAAGATTCCTGCAGCAACTCCATAATCATTATTGTATAGATTGTAATTGTCTACAAAAAAAACATTTTATTCAAGCAGCTAATTATACCTCACGTCCCAATCCATATCAATATATTGCTATTTTATTGATAATTTCTCTGGACTTAAAATATTTAACATGCTATATCGATCAAATGAGAAATACTTCAAATAAATAATTCAGATACATGAGTGTAACAAGTAGAGTAGTCAGTAAAGCATGGATCAATTACTTTCAAATTCACACCATAGAACCAAGTGAAGTGGACGACAAATGATGGATAATTGTTTGGGGCAGACAACTCACCGATGGTGGAGGATGGAACAATGATGGCGTGAGGTCCGGGGTCGCCGTGTTCCATCAGGTGAGCCAGGAAAGCAATCGTCTGAATAGTTTTCCCCAAGCCCTGATAACATTCAAACTTCAGTGTCAGAGAGCCAGGACCGTTGAGATAATGTTTCTTTGATGTTTTAATGTCCAATCGAATTATAGGATTGACTGATTTGATGTTAAAGAGGAAGCTACTTCACAGTTATATGGACTAGTTTGTGTATCCCATTCGCGCTGAACTTTGTGCAGTTACCTTCCTTTTATATTACATTTCAAAAGTAGGTTGTTTCTAGGAGAGGCTTAAGAACATTCCGTTCACTGATGTATGAAAATTTTTTGGGGGGTCCCATGAACAAATCAGATTGCCAGAATTGATGGAGATTTATTTATTAAAAGGTGATGAAACTGAAGACCACAAACCATTTCATCTGCTAGAAGTCCATTCAGCTCCTGTGAGTGCATTATTCTCAGCCAGTTCAGGCCAATCATCTGGTAGGGGGTGAGCTCAAACCTGAAATGTAGGAACACATTCATTGTACTCTTTCCATGTTGATGGCAACCGGAGATGCCCTAAAGAGCCATGCAGATGCCTACTCTAGCAGGAAATAAAACAAAATCAACAACAACATAAGAATCTGTAAATATTCATGTCCCAATTTAAAAAACAGAACATAAGAAAAATAAAACCAATATTCTGTACAAATTTATATAAATCGAAGCAATAATAAAACCTATTAAAATACATCAAATTTAACCCAAGAATGTACATAAATCCAAATCATAGAATGTGAATACTATGATTGATTGCAGTGGGAATATTTCACACAAACGTAACAACACGCATTTTGAACTCTAACCCAAGAATATTTTAGCCGTATGAACATGTGCTGCTGTGTGTCTTACAAGGAGAGTATGGTATGACAGTTTGTATTACATACTTGTCCGTCAACAGAGTGGGTTTCTCTGTGATGCGCTCGCAATCGCCGGCGTTGGGATCCGACAGACTGGTCACCACAGACTCCATCTCCTCCGCGATCCGCTCGCACCGCTTCATCAGCTTGGTGACGATGTTGCGCACGTGGATGGTCTCCTTGCATCCACTGATTATGGAGTAGGAGATGGACTTGGCCGACTCGAACTTCTGCACCTGGTGAATGTGTGGTACATTGGAGTGAGCAAGTGAAGATCAAGTTTAATGTTGCTGCAGAAATATTTTACCCATTTTGAATATTTGACCCTATAATCACTCACTACCTCATTTGCGATGACTGGAAATTGGAGACAACATATCCTTTTATCATGCATACTGTATTCTATAAAAATGTGTATGTTTATTGGAATAAGGAGTGTTTGGTAAATCAGAAAGAAAAAAGAAAAAAAGATTTTACCAGTGAGTTAGTGATTATGGAATCTTTCACCCATTTGCGACGAAGATTGTACTGGCGAACCAAGTATAATAACTGGTACCGAGCAAGTATATGACCAGAGATGCTGTGTCTCTGCAGGGGATTAGAACTAGAGTCCTTTAACTCTGAAGTTCTACCACTGCACTGCTCAACACGATGAAAGTCACCTACCAGGTCGTCCCAGCATGAGAACGGCCGCAATGATATGATGAGCTCAGCTTTCTTCCGGGAACATCCTGGTACAGTGGTCAGCTCCTCCAGAGTGGCGTCCTCGAAGAACGACAAGATGGTCAGTGCCTGGCCCATAGCTTCCTCTTCCTCCTGAACATGTCAACAATCACTCGTACACAACAAAACTACAAAAATAGTTCAGGCATCTATCATTATTGTGGGTAGTGTGAAATGAATAATCAAAGGGAGGTAAATATTAATTAATATATCACAAATACACCACTTACCATTTGCATCTAATCCAAATACAAGCCATGCGATTACGTTTGTAATAGGTTTGCAGTTATTAGACAACAGTTCATTTCACAAAATATTCATTCTAAAATTTTAAATATCAATAAAAAGAGAAAAGTATAATTGGAATATTGTGCTCTGTGTAACATAAGTCTGTGAACAAACTAATTCCTACCATACTGTCGTCACTGTCCCATCCATCTTCAAAATACTCCTCATCTTCATCAGACAGGTCCTCCTCACCTCGCACTGGCAAATACAGACAAATAGTAAGTAATGAGCAAGGTACAAACATATACAGTGCTCCCTCGATAGAACACCCTTCGATTCACAGTGGATTCGGATACAACGCAGGGTCCAACGTGGACCACATTTTAAAAATAAATAAATACATTTTTTAAATCTTCTTTTTTTCTCCAATTATATATTTGTTGATATAACGCAGGTGGCATGTCATGGACCCCAACTTCAGCGTTATATAGAGGAAGCACTATACTATAATGGGAATTAGGGATTGTTCTCTTATTACCTATTTATTTATTTCATTGCATCAACATTTCAGGTGGTCAAACTGAATAAATAGGATACATAAATCTTGCCCAACTTACTTTTCCGTTTCTCCTTTTTCTTGCCCTTTGTCGACGACAATGTTGATGATGATTTTGATGCTCCATTGACGGAGACTGTCGCCAGTGACATCATAGCATCTTCTGTGGACCACTTACAGTCCTCTAGAGCTTTCAGTAAAACCTGTAACATCACATTGTAGAGTTTGCAAGGCCGACTGACTGAGACTGGCAACATTAGAGCAGGTACGGTAATCTAGGATAGCTAAATACATGGTAAGAGTAGCAGAAATAAAATAATTTAAAATATATGTAAGGGAAATAGCTGAACAATGATATTGATTATTGAACAACGTAGAGATCATTAACATATTAGCCTGTTTTTTTAAATTTACTATTGATGTATAACTATGCTTAATTTAAAGGGATGACAGTGGGACATTCCAGCACGAGGCTGTCCAATGTCTAGAGCCTCACCTTCTCATTGTGATCAGGGAAGGCCTCTACCATCTGACTGAGTCTCTCGTCTCGGAGGCTCTGGGAAAGACAGGTGGACTGGTCACTGGTCACGGAGGCTGAGTCGAGAGTGTCCGAGTTTGGAATAGTTCGAATGCGCTTGAACGCTCGGCCGCCATCAGAAGCTGTTCCATTCTCCTCCTCCTGTCTCTTCCTCTTCCTGTTTACCAACTCTGATGAAAAGAAATATAGGTATTTCAGTGAGAACATTATGTTGGATTTAACAGTTTCCTAGTTATTTTATGCCGGTTTATCATGTCTTAACTGCAGCCAATGTGTGGTCATGGCCAGTGGATCTTTGGTTTGAATTGTGACTTATCTGACTTTAGACTCGCATTCAAGACTTTAATATTATATTCACATCACAGTATCAGTTTATGGCATGAGCATACCTGTAACACCGTTAGAGTGTTGCAACAATTGCCTCCATTAGTGCCGATTGTTACAGTAAACCTGCGATAAACAGCACATAATATCTACCGATGTGTTGGTTTTATCATAGAAAGTGCCGCTGATGTACAAGTATTTCACGCAGGACCTGCTTGGATGCCCGTCATGATCTTCAGTGCATAGTTCTACCAAACACTTCAGATGGAACTATGTCCCCAAACGGAAAATATCTCCCTCCAAATGTATTGCGATTCTCACCTGTGTCAAAATTCCCGTCCATCAGACAATTGACGATGGCGTCCACATTTCCTGCGAACAGATCCACTGCCTCGGCCAGCTGACTGGTGGCTCTGATGGGGAACATCCCCTTCAGCTGATTGACCATGGCTATTTGGCTCCGGTCATCTGGCTCAGCCACGGGCGTGACTGGACACGTGGCTGCACTTGACGACGACTGGCCATCGTCGCTGTCACTCTCAGATATCGCACGTACTCTTCTGAACCTAAAAAAGAAACACAAGGCACAATGATGACATTGTATCTGCTTCTTCTTGAATACTGCACATATTCTTTGTTATAAATAATAATATACATGCCAATTTGTTCCGACTGCTAGTAGTACTGATGGTAGTAGTACCAATTCTTACATGTGTAGAAGTACTAGTAGAATATTTCTAGCTGTTTTCCATTGTAATAAATGCCTCATACTAAATAATGCTAATGGGTTAATGTTCATGTCCATCGCTAGTATTGCCAATCAAGGTTGTCAAACTAAGTCTTACAAAAATATTATGTATTTTCTCAGAGGATAAGATCGGTGAGTGTGTGTGATTATGTAGTTTAATGTCGCTGCGGGAATCTTTCACCCATTTATGATGATGATAAGATAGGAATTTATGAGGAAACAATTTTTGGAGATGAAAAACTGATATTCCCTAGGTTATGAACAATTAATATTCTCTAGCAAAGTAGCATTAATTTAACCCTCGAGATCCTTGCTGAAGGCGATTTAAGTTGCCCGATCACATGCAGAAATAGAACAGTTTGATTTTATTCAGCAGGGAGAAGGTTAAAAGGAACAACCCATGAAACATGTGAAAACAACAGTGCATACATTATTGACTATCAACTGATCAAAAAAGCAAACATTCCATACTTCTTCAGTTTCTGAAAGTTGCTGGATCCATTAGTCAAGTGATTCTCCTTCCCCTGGTCTTTGGAAAGCCAAGGTACATTTTCCGATTTCTGGGTGTCAAACGATTCCTCCGATTCGGAAATGGGCCGGATGAACGATGACATTTTGGACCGGAACACTGGAGAGGGACTTTGGGGAATGCTGGAACTCGGCATGGGACTTTCCGGGATTGTGGTGGTGGCGAGACTTTGCTGGCTGTGTTCTGGAATAACATACATTTTGAAATGATTATATTATCAGATTCATGACGATAATATGGTGTTAATTGTTTTTTTTATTATCATTATAATATTGATTCTGGACAGTTATGCATATAAATTAAGGAGATTTACATTTTTATTATTTGAACAAGAGAATAATGCAAAATGAGATGTAAATGAAAGTAAACGTAAATAAAATATTATTTATCATGACTTACAAACAAATAACATATTTTGGTACAAGATATCAATAATGTGCAACACGATTGGCCTGCACAACATGCTGAACAGAGTTAGTTATTGTTTTACGTCGTAGCAAGAATCTATTTTTTTTATATCCCTGTATTTGTAATTAATATTACTAACAGATTTCAGCGATAGAAACTAACTTAAAAACTTACTAGCTCAAATAGTGATACAAATAAAATGCAATTAATGTCGTCTACTCCTTGGGACATCGTTAGCATTGGAAGAAATGGCCCATGATAGCAGGCGAGGGACCCTAGGCTAGTACTAGTAGTAGTGTTAATTTTGATTCATGCTTAAAACAGGGTTTCTCCGAACGCGCAATCCTGCATCCCATATGCAAAAATTGCAAGTTTGGACGCACTTTATTTATCAAAATTGTTGATAAGTATATCAACATGCGTCCCCGGGACTCTAAAAAATTGAAACCTAAGTGGAACCCTGCTTAAAACAATGCTAATTTAGTAATTAATTATGTATCATTTTCAAATCCCATACACATCAACAGTTACATTCTAACCTTGTGTACTTCCTTCACACATAGAGCCATTTAAATTGAATGTTTTGCTTGAATCTGTTGAATTCTGCTGTCCGCCAGTCGATTCATCATCGTCAGACGATTTCCCGTCAGACTTCCGTACAAATCTGTAGTGCAATAACGTGTTCATTTTCTGTCAATAATGTGTCTTCATCAAAACACACAAACTATAAACGTCCTTCAAATGTCAGTCCTTTCAAGAAATTACAAATCCATCCTGATATTTCATGATTTGTCTGTAAGTCAATAAAAAGAAATCTCGTTGCGCGAAATCCGAGTGATTCAGCGATTCACAATCACAGAGATGGCGGGAACACAGAGACGAACTTTGAAGACGGGTGAGCTCTTATTGCGCTCACACCTTTGAATAAAACACTTTACAATAAACTCAGAGTTGATCAATTATGTTAGGAAATGTGTTTTATTAGAATCGCTCGTCTTTTTTCACCACATTTTCACCACCACAAAGATTTACGTGCCGGAAAAATAATGAGAGAGATGAAGGGGAGATAATCAGGATGTGTCATTTCGCTCCGAGGGCCCGAGTCATCAGCTGGTCCATTATGGCCAGTCACCATTCACTGATTTCAGCACATTGAAACGGCAAATACATTATATTTTATCAGATTCATCGTTATGCCATAATGCACCAAAATTAAACAGTTGAAATGCAGTGCATAATACCGATATTGTGATTGATTGAAGGCGAAACGTTCCAACGGGCTGAGGGGCGAAACGTCTCTGGGCTGCCACTCGATAAGAACCACATAAAATCATGCAACCATCTGTTTCGTGTTCGATTCGAATAATTTGTAAATGTAGTAACATCAGCTATAATTGAAGTATTTGTAAATGTAGTAACATCAGCTATAATTGAAGTATTTGTAAATCTATTAAAATCAGTGATAATTTAATTGCATTAATATGTGCATTGCTATCAGACAGACATTTACCGGTAATAAATATGTAATGCGTACATATAGGCCTAAACAGCTATCAAAGCCATCCTTGGTCTGTCAGCGGTAACCAGCCGGTGCCGTTTATCCAGCGCTACACGTTTTGCGGGTTTCCTCCTACCCTAAACTCAAGCCGTGACATTTATATAAGTGAAATACTCTTGAAACCCCCATTTAAAAATAATTTTTAAAATAATAATAAAGAGACCTTATTGTAGGCCTAGACCAACATTGAAAAGAGATTCCATCAAGAATTATGGAATGGACTTAATGTAGCCTACAACTCAAAGGAGTTTCAGAAATAATCCGAACACATGCATATTTTTAGAGCTTCATACTCATTGAACTCGACTCATTCTCCATTTTTTAAAACCATAAAGCGTCTGTGAACACTGCGGCATAGTTTAAACTCGGCGCTATATATATATATAAATATCCTAGGCCTACTATAGATTAGATTAGATTACTTTACTTGGTATACCCTGAATATTCAACTGAATGGACTAATTCTTGATCCGTGATTTAAATACTAGTAGATTAAAATAAGGCAAGCATGGCGTCGGAACAAGCAAAATAATTGCAGTATGCCTATTCCAAATAATTCTATTAACAAAGGTGTGACAGCTAATCGGACAACGGGTTGTCGGATAATCCCATGTGGTGTATTTCACGCGAAATGGCGGCAATACAGATGCTAGAACCCATGGAAACAATTAGAAATGTTCGTGTCATAATATTATGATTTAGGCCTACTAATTATAGGCGTGGTTGGTTTCCAGTTCTCAATTTTAATTAATTCGTAAATGTACATGCAGATACAGGAGTCGTTGACATTCGTAGTGCATGTGTCATATTGCACAATAATTAATGAATGGTGTATTGAGCAATTATTGCCACAACGTGTGGTACTGCATGCAAGGTAAGTTATAGGTATCGAGATACTAATATAACAGTTAGATGATTTAAATATATATATATTTACCTGCTTTTATGAGCATAATTTGTTATAGCAATGCATGCATGCCAACTAATCGCTTTAAATGGCCAAAACCAACCCCGGTACTGGCACAGAGCAGGCCTACGCAAATACCTATATGAACCAAACCATTTAGCTTTCAACAACTCTTCATTCTTCAAGTTAATCTTCCTGTGAAAACACCGGTATGAAGTGCTTAGACTTATAATTAGTGTTCGTATAAATTCATCTCTTTACCCTTTTACCTCTTAATTAAAGCAATTAAACTATTTGGTTATGACCCGATGAACGTCATCATGGCGACACGAATTCGCATCGAAGACGCCGATACAAAAGTTCCGTTCTGTTCTGCCTTTATTACCTGCACCACATTCACCAAAGCCGCATTCACCGTCTTAATCCGAATTACATAACAAAGCGTTATATTCAGAAGCGAATCCAAGCGTCGTCGTGCACGTCCTATGAAGCTTACGCAGCGTGTTAATAATACATGGCAATGCGACCCTAGTCGATATGGGACATGATTTGTGACGACTGCCCGCGACTATCAGAACATACACCGATCTCGTGTTGGAGCCACCGCCACCTTTCCTTTCAGGCATTGTTCGAACCTCATTCAAACTCGTCCCGGGCTCTTTCAGTCGTCCTATAGTATACCGGTAGGTGCCTGTCCCTCTCGCCGACGAGACTCTGCTGGCAAAGAGGGGATTCGATTTACGATTGACGACGGAAATTCGATTTAATGTCATGCGTGTTTTCGATTGCTCTGCCCATTGAGCCGTGACAGTCGGTGGTGTTCGTCTGTACGAGTGGCATGGTTTACAAACATGTTTGAGAAATGTTTGGGATTTTATTTACTATTTACGTGACCCGAGGAACAAATGGGAAGTTACCACCCCGTCGACTTCTGGACATCGATTCCAGTGATTGGTAAGTTCATGTGGCAATGTCGTAATGTCTCTATTGTCTAATACTTCTAAAGGATCCGATCATGTATGTCATGGTAAATGTAGGCCTATTCGTGTCAATAGGGATATCGCTGTGCCAACACAATAAACAGATACACGTGTGCCAAAGAGATACACATAGATAGGTAACGTTGTCTTTTTATTGTGTAGAGAAATACTTTTGGTAAATTAGGAAATAATTACATACGTAATGTTAATAATTTACATAGGCCTAAAATACTTTTGAATTCTTACAATGTCAAACTATAACAATGGACATTTCAACACTGTCATTAGTATAGTAAACGTTTACGCCATATTTATCTGTAATATATATGACATAAACTCCATTATTCACTCACATTCAGAGTCCTGTGATCTATATAGAAATAGTAAGTGCATTAGCACAGTATATTCTAATAATAATACTAATAATTTAAAAAAAACAGTTATCGTGTTTGTACATATATTACATACTGTAGGGAAAAGATACCCTACTTAACGTTGCGGTTATTTATTGTTACTAGTATATGTATTATATGTCATTGATTGCTGTACATAGTTCTTCCCCGCGAACGCATGTTTAATTCACTGAGCTGGCAGGGAACAAAACGTCAGCATTGTACTGATAGCGTTTGTGGTATACTAACCAAGCATACACATCCCGTACAGTAACAGAACAGTATCTACACCCAGTCATGCTTGAAGGGTGTTCAATTTACTTGTAGTTATTACCCACTTCTTGTCCTATGTTTTACAAGGCAAAATACTTCATCAAGAATGGTCATGTCGCCATACTCTGCGGTTTAAGTATAAGCTACTTATATTTAAACCCCGTCTACTGAGTCTATGTAGGGCCTACTATAGTACTGTTGTGTACTACTAAGTCTATGTAGGGCTTACTATAGTACTGTTGTGTAATTATTATGATGTACTAGTATTTAATATATATTGTTGAGTTCAATAAGGATTTAGACTGTGTATTGTTGTTGTACGCTGACATTGTAAAGCTAAATATGGAATTATCAATTTACTTTGTATTATAGAGACGTGTATTTCCAATTACGTGTAATGACAAAGAAACACTATTCTTTTAATATGATTATAGTTACGTTTATCTGACGGATATTTCTTTAAATGTATATCTTTACACATGAGTTGCTTATTTTTCATGTACCAATTTACGTCTTACGTTGTATTGTATATGTATTATTGCAGGCATTGTCGCAAATGTCTCGCATGTTTAGAGATTGTGTTCATTTCAGCATACACACGTACAATGATAACGATCAAATAAAGCATAATACCTGTCATATCCAATACAAATAACATTAGCTAGTGTTGTGGTCATATTGGCTTAATATCTGTACAACTGCACCCAAGGGAATGATTTGTCGATGTCCTGATCATGACAGCCTATATAATACAAATTTATATAGTTGTTCTGAATTTCTGAACCAGAGTTGATATCATAGGCATCGTTCACACGACCACGAGAAGGAAATGAACCCAAAAGTAATTAGTAGATATTCAGAAGGATAACAGAGAAAGATATTGTACTGGGTATCGTTTCTCGAAGCTCTCTTAGCCGCTAAGGGACCATAGCACTCTCTTAGCAATGTATTAGCTATCAGCAAAGAGAGTGCTATGGTCCCTTCGAGAAACGATCCCTGGTATCGTTTCTATGAGCTCTTATATCCACTATGAGAGCATAGCACTCTCGTAAGTGCACGATCCCAATGTATTATAGATCGTTACGAGAGTTCTTATGGTCTTGTAGTAGATATAAGAGCTTCGAGAAACATAGTCCTTGTCAACGACGTTTCGCAGAAATATTTCGATTTTTAATAATTTTTGACATTTTTTGAAAATTCGACCAAAGAAAATGTCAAAATCATTAAAAATCGAAATATTGCTACGAAACGTCGTTGACAAGTACTACGAGAAACGATACCCAGGATCATGGGTTTAAAAACTGGTATTTCAAGAGAAAAGCAACCGAATATAATATAAATTTAAAGTATTTATGCTATGAGACATCATTTGCTTTGTGATGTGCAATACACTATTACTAATAGTCCTTTATATAGGTTCCAACTGTGCGTAAGAACTAAACATATCCATTCGTAATTCTTTCAATAGTTCAGACGATTGTATGACGTCAGTTCTCGTCTCCGGTATATGCACAAAGCATACTTGTACTCAACACATATGGTATAGAGAATAGCATTGCTGTCCTCTCCGAAACCCTATCTGTGTGGGTTTAACTATCAGTATAACCCTTTTGTACCTGCTACATACCGGTGATTATATCACTGGCATTCATAACTTATAGATCTATACTGAGTATACTTGCGACCTAAATCGTTCCCCTAACATAAAATAAAATAAGATATGGAGGTTTCTTTCCATATTTGTTTTGAAACAATATTTATTAATAAACTTCCGAGATTCACGAGTGAGTGAGTGAATATGGAGTTTAACGTCGCTGAGGGAATCTTTCACCCATTTTCGACTACGGGGATTCACGAAAGTTTTCAAATAAAATGTATTGTTTAGAAAAAATGTTCTCCACTTTTGGTGCGTGGAATGGTGTCAGACAATTTCCGTTTGAAAAAATTTCCGTATATGAAAAAAAAAAAATATATATATATATATATATATTTCAACTCTGGTTAGTGTATGTCCGAAGCATTGTCCAGAATGTATTGTCCAGTTGAGCGAGTGCTGGACAATATGCACACCCATCCATTCAACTGACTGTCCGGGCTTGCACGACATATAACACTACGTTCTCGTACACCATCTCATTACAGTTAAGTGTCTGTCTTCTTGTACTTGACATGTGAACCAAGTATCCGATAATTGATCTAATCGATTTCTTAAAGACAGCTCGTGTATTGTGCATCTTGGTGTTCGAGAAGCTTACTACATTCCACAACACCGTGGCAGCATAGTACATGTGTTTTGTGTGATTCCATTGGCAAACCAGTGGCTTGCATGAATTCTTACACCGTAGCGTAACTAAATGGTCCATCGGTCTTTGTATTATTCGGTGTAAGAAGAAGATGCTAATATGTGACAATATGTGTATTAATCGTATATGATAAGAAAACATACGAAGAAATTCGCGTAGTAGGAGCTAATTATTGTATTTAAAAAAATGCAGAATTGGAGAGCCAAGCTGAAGTCTTCGTATTATGGGAGCCATCTTGATTTTCAAAATGGCTATGACGCGGACAGGATAAACTGTTGCAGCAAAGACTTCGCGGAAGGTTATATATTACTATAACAGTATGTTACTAAGAACTAGTAGTATGAACTATCAACCAGTAGAGTTGTCCAAATATGTGTTGCTTGGGTCAATAAATCTCCCTTCATTCGTGCAGAAAATTAACAATGTTTAACCTTCGTCATCAATACGTGTCTGTTTTACTTGAAATCAAATACGCTTGAAGCAACGATCGATACATCATTGATCATAGTACGTATTGATTTTACTTGAAACGTCCCGTACTATAATTGATTATGTTATTGTTGACGGTGGATACTAATATCGGCAAGATACACGTGAAATGTTGTTCCGTCCATGTTTACATATTGATGGACACGGGGGTTGATGTTGTTCTGTCCATGTTTACATATTGATGGACACGGGGGTTGATGTTGTTCTGTCCAGAAGCTGTATCTTCCTGTGTTGTTCAAATATTTAGACAACAGAAATTAGTCCGTACCTTGACCTTGGTTATTTAATGTTGCACAGGAATCTGATTAATTAAAAACTAATAGTAAATATGCCTTTAAAGCAAATCCAATGTGATAGGTTATATTTGTTTTCATTACAATTAAAATAAGCTAAACATACAGTGAAGCATGTATGATAAGACAGCTTAGCAAATAATCGTTTACAGTAGGTCCTAATATTAGACTGAAGTATATACAGTACGTGGTTGAAGAAACAGTTTTACATTTTGAATTTTACTCCGGGCGATATTAATTCTTACCTAATTTGCATAAATGAAACACAAAATAGGCTAGTAGAATAGTATACAGGATGTGTACATGCAGACACTATTTACATGTATTATTGCATACGATTCCATGTACGGGTAACATTAGTTAAATCACCAGCAATGCTTTTAGCAGCATGCTACATCCTGCATGGTCATCCATTCCGGTTCCGAAGTATTTACATATGGGTTATAACGAAGTTATACTATTCTCACTATAAAGGGGATAGCTGTACAATAGCAACACTGGTCTATATCAGAGAACATACATAGTAATTGTGTCCACCACACCTTCGTCGTTGTTATATGCAATGAAATTTCCTGGGGTACAGTAATCTTGTGAAAAGATCCCACTGAAACCTACCCACCCATTTGCAGGTATGACAATGCATACTAGTAATGCATTCTAGCTTGTCCCACCTTGTCCTCTGTGTTCTGTGGCTCATATATACTGTATATATGTTCAGGCAATGGTATTATTGGACTCATATAAATAACAACCTTGTACCAGTAGATTGATGTTGTGAGTGCACAAAGCGCTATATGGCTGGACTAGTCATAGGTGAACATATGTATTAGTGTTATAGTAATGACTGCAAAGTATCATGATAGTTTTATTAATCGGTTTAGTAGCGGGCACTACATAACATACAATACAGAACTACATGAATACTACGTATCTGGTTTTCTCTGATGGGTTTTGCACATAATTGTAATTCCGTATTGGCTTTGGTCAGAGAAGCATACCCGGTATGGCAATTGTAAGTCATTCTTCACCTGGGTCTCATTCGAGAACAACATTGATTACCTGCATGGATATACAGCATATATTAAGAAAAATATATCATTGATTTGATAAATCATCTAACCTCATTGAATTGATCAATCATGTAACAGCTTTGTACCAGAAAGTTGATGATGTGAGTACCGGTAATGCAGCCACCCACCAATCATCGGTGGTATCGCTAAAGTTACACCCTTCATCTTTCATATTGGTTTACTCTCTGACCGTAACACATACCAGGGTATGGACAGACCGGAAACGTCAGATGGAACTCGGATTAGGTATGAAATATCAGTGAAATGACCGCAATAGCAGACAATGCCTCCTACACGATAGGTATGACAGACCGTCGATGCATGAGGACACGAGTCTGTATGCGTGGGATGGATGGTAATAAAACCACCCGCATGTAATGCTTGAAACTGTGCCGATACCATTCGGTTTTGTAGGCATGTTAATATAAGTACGGCGTAGTAGCGAGACGTCTAATAAAACCCGGATATCACAAGTTCACAGGGGGGAACCGCATGCGGGTAACTGCAGTTACCCACATCCAATATGGCGTAGGGCTCAAATTGAGAGATTTTGTCGATGTGAGTTTACATGTTTAACGAGTATTTTGTATATGTCCATTTACGGAAACTGCAAGATATTTATAAAATAGGCGTTTTTGAATCGT
>JAVCKZ010038559.1:0-19204 GCA_034780755.1 Lepetodrilus elevatus | reverse complement strand
GACGCGATCATGGTTTGACCCATCGATCTTCCGCACTCCGGGCGGGCGCTCAAAGCTTTACACCACGGAGTCGGTATTGCATACTATGACCGTGTGTTACTTTTTATATGAAACAATTAAGTAATTAAGTAATATAGTAATTAAGTAATACATGTACATAATTTCCTATTTCTCCAATGTCTATTACTATACTGATTCGATGTGCAAGGACTTGCATTAGTTAACCTTGAGAACTGTGAAATTAATTAGCATGTTAGGTGTTGTAAGCGTGAATCCATATATTAGATTTTTCTTTCAAGTTCATTATTAATGTTTCTGTCTAAATACAGCCAGACTACGAAAAACAGCTCACTAATTTATGTGCACATACATACATTAATTACGCCTTGATATACTATAGGATTTAACTGATATATTCCTGTTATATTCCTAAATTTCTATGTAATACGTGTGTACATTGCTGAGGTATAGTATGCAAACAGAAATACGACACTTTTAGTCTTTGCAAAAAAATGCACGTCGTTATACTGTGTTTCGCCTGAATAAATACAGTATAGATATACATGCACTTGCATTGTATTTCCATCGTGTTATAACGTGTGGACATTGCAGTACCTTTAGTTCCAAACTGTCCCACAGAACATGACAGAAGAAGCCCTGCTTAGCATGGTCTACGGTGGTCCATGACATTACATTCATACACAGGATAGAGAACTAATAATAATAACAGCAATAATTGAAGTTTTGTATTATTCACTTTTTAAAGTATATATTCTATAATATGAGCCGTACCAATAGCAAGTCCGATGATACAATAGTAAATTAAATCAAGCATCATGTTCAATGCTACTCCAAGAGCAATGGCATATTGACGACAAAATACGTGCATGCCTATAGTACGGTAATTCTCATCGGCCTCGTTGAAATGTCATGTTCCAGTGATGTGAAATATTTGCGTACATGTTTGTGTGTGTGTTTGTGTTCGTGCACCTCCAATGTCTCTGCCAGACACCGATGTGTTTCGTGTAATGTAACAAGCACACGTGAACTTTTGACAACTCCGTAGAAGAGGATGCTAACCTCACACTTAATTATTGTTTTTATTCTCTCTCATGTATACCGCCATTTGGTGGTTTTGCGAGAATAAATCTGAATCTGAATCTGAAGTATTCGATAGAAAATTCATTAAAATATATTTTTTTAAATGTTATTATAGAATTGGTCGAAATTTCAAAGAATTCGAAAACATAAATATTAATTTGCCGTTATTGTGAGTAAGTAGTCATACTCTCTATACAATCATTACTTCGTCTGACATTCTTTTACACTAATTGTATCACGATGTCATTATACCATATCATGTGCTGCAACTGGAGAAATGTGCCATGTTAATGGGCATGGTAGGGTAGAACACCGCGAGCGCTGCGTGTTGTGTTTCCAGGCAGCGTTTCTGTATGACATGCATCATAATCACTGTATATTGTAAATCCAAACCAAATAAGCAAATTTCAGAACTTTCCCATTACATCTAGAGCTGCATTCTGTTTTTGTTCAATGTGATTAAAATCAACTGTATAATATTGGCTGCATATAGGCAGTGTAGACCTATATGTATATTATTGTGCATCCGCAAGCACATACATGTATGAAACGAATTCATCTTCCTTTCTGGGACTCTCTCTCGTTACTATGTAACTATTAGCTGTACAGTACAGAGTCTGTGCAGGTTATATTATCAATGGCCATATTTCACTACATCATTGAGTAATAACATAACGATTTACACGTCAACGCGCACAGTGAAGGGCTGAATGGTTTACTCAACGGCTACCAGATTGCGGTTATAAATTCTACTTTGAGAAGTCAAGATGTACCACGATTCTGCGTATATTGACAATATGTTTTTATGTCCAATTTGATTCCAACATTACTTTGAATGTTCTGCTGGAGAGAGAAATATGCACTAAATATGTTTGCATGCAGTGACAACGTGTCTTTCTTATTTGCAAAAACGACATCTTCATATACCGGTATACTCTGCTAACAAGGACAATATATATGTATGTTGTTTATTGCAACCATATAATGGTTACAGCTAGCCTGGCCTCGAGATTACGAAACATTTTTTTATTATCATTTTATGCTCAAGTTTAAATTTTATATGAAGATTTGTGAACAAAACCTTGTATTAAGCATGAGTTTGTATTAAAAATAATTGCGTAATCTCGGGGCTAGATCTCTTTGAAATGAATATACTCCAATATTGTTCTTACAGTATGACTACTGTCCGTGTATAGTTGGCCATCCTCAAGACAGGGAATCAGTGACTGTTATTTCATACGCTACATCTATTGGTATGTTTAAAGAGGCGTACACCATGGACTTCAGAGGATGCCACTCGACATTGATGAACCTTCGTTCTGCTTGCAGGTGACGAAATGTGCGTACTGTGTCCTGGTCATCGGCACCTTCTGGGTGACGGAGGTCATCCCCCTGGCGGTCACCTCGCTCCTCCCTATCTTCCTCTTCCCCCTGTTCGGCATCATGTCAGCCAAGGAAACGTGCACCAGCTACGCCAAGGTACGGGTCATGCCAAAGCACACCTGACCTTACATAACATACATTTCAAATATCAGTATTCAAACATGTTGTACATGCTTCGAAATTAGTTCAATAACAACTGATTAATATTATTCGAATCAGTGTAGTGGAATTTAACTGTAATCATTATAACGCAGCATTATTTCAAATACGAGTAGTCATTTAGAAAATGTTCCTGACCAGAAGCTCATGTATTCAATTATCAGAAGAATGAATCATGAAGAAAGTCAGTAGGATGACCTGTATTTTATTTTATTTTAACTCAACAATCGATTATTTTTGTATCTCAACAATCGATTTTAGGGCAATATATGTTATTGTTCATGAACTCTTTTCAGAGACTTTAAATGGATTCCAGTATACATGTTGAGGGCAAAATAGATTCGTTGAATTTTCTTGATTGTTTATTCTCATTTGTCATGATGATTGTGGTGGTGATCTTGATGATGATGATGACGACGATGATGATGATGATGATGATGATGATGATGATGATGAGTATGTTGATGATGATGATGATGATGTTGATGATGATGACAGGACACTCTGATGCTGTTCCTGGGCAGTCTGATCGTAGCTGTGGCAGTGGAACGCTGGGACCTGCACAGACGGCTGGCTCTCCGGACACTGTCCCTGGTCGGACCTCAGCCCCAGTGGTCAGTTACCCGTTGCCAGGGAGATATATTTCAATCTGATTTGTGTGGCAGCCTGTGAAATATTTACAAACATGTACGACAATATATTATAGCCTAATGCAATGTGTTTGTACGTTGCAAAGATGTTTTGATTTCCGTTGGTTACTGTTATCTGCTTTAAAGCATCAATGGTCAGTTACTAGCTACAAACTACAAAAAAAGAAAGTTTATTTGTTCAATGACTATGACATTGCGTCAACTGTTGCCCTGCCTTCGGGTCATGCTCTCTTTGGTCGTCCCGCAGCCTCAGTGGTCAGTTTAACTACCCACACTCACTCCATGGCGCTAAGGACACTCTCTTTGGTCGGCCCGCAGCCTCAGTGGTCAGTTTAACTACCCACACTCACTCCATGGCGCTAAGGACACTCTCTTTGGTCAGCCCGCAGCCTCCGTGGTCAGTTTAACTACCCACACTCACTCCATGGCGCTAAGGACACTCTCTTTGGTCAGCCCGCACTACCCGCACTCACTCCCTCGCCATACTGTGTACACCTTTCTGTTGATGACATTGTCAAGCTTGTCCACTGTTGCCCTGTCTCCAGGCTGATGTTCGGGATCATGCTGCCGTGCTGGTTCCTCTCCATGTGGATGAGCAACACCGCCACCGCCGCCATGATGATGCCCATAGTCAACGCCATCTTGGAGCAGATTAAGCTCTCCCGACAGCAAGGTAATTGAGTGTTTCCCCACTTCGTCGTGCCCAATCTCACACTCTCGGCAGCTATGCGGCGTGACAACATATAGAAGACGGTGCAGAATGTACGACTGGCAACACTTCCGAAATCCCTTTCACGAAGCTCTCGTATCCACCAAGAGAGTGTAAAGGGCTCTCGTAGCTATCGGCGAAGATGATGCGAGAACGCTACACGGTGTCTTAGTGCATACCAGACACCCATTCCACATACATATCGTAGCGCTACGAGAGTCGTAAAGTTCTCCTTAAGCAACTCCATGCTAATGTACAGGAGTTACGCCCCTGACACCCATTTCACAGAGCGATCGTAACGCTACGAAAGTCGTAACACCATAAACGTATAAGTTACGACTATTGTAGAGCTACGATCGCTTTGTGAAACGGGTGCCTAAAACTTCATGAACGTGCGCCATGTGAAGTGACAATCTATCATGCATTTATAATTATATACAAAATATTACGACTGTCAACTCAACAAAAAAAAATCCATGTTAAGCTTCTTTCATATTTTTTTATTTTCTTTTATATTTTTTAGTCAGTTCTAAGAGTTGGAGAATTCGGTGCCACTAGTTTGTGCACGACATATGGTAGCTCCGTTGAGCACATGCAATAATGTGCATGTAATTGTTGTTCTATTTCTTATGTCCCTCCACTTAGTTTGTAACAATACGTCTTGATGTAATTAACGGGTTTTTTTTGTCTTTCCTCCTCGGTAGAAGATCCAGGTGTCGTTGCTATATCTATGGACACTAAAGGAAAAACTGATGATTATGACAAAGAAGATGGCGACATAGACAAGGCTGAGAGAGGAAGTCTTTTAGAGTGAGAATCTAGGGAAACAATAACAACGAAACAATAACAACCGTCTTGTGATAGGCATCGGAAAATCCTAGAATATTAGACAATGCATGTTAACTTGACGAACACAATTATAATTATTATTCGCGCATTTTTACAAACAAATGATGACTTAATTTCGCACTAAGATAGCAAAAGGGAATATCAACTTTTCATAGATAATTAAATCCGTATGCACGCTGTTCTTTCGAAGTTCCTTTTAGCAAGAAGTTTAAAGTATGCTAGCTGGCATACTGTCTTAGTAACGTTAAACGAAGACATCATGCTACAAGCTAAATACGTTTTTTAAGTTCTGCAAACTCTTAAGATCGGCATGCATACATATTACCGCAGCTTATGATTTATTAGTATACTCTCGGCAGGTTATCGTAGACATGATCGTCACAACGGCGGGACGTTGGCGTACTATAAACATGACATTTGGTATGATTGGCAGTGAACAGTTTGTATATATATTCACAGTCAACGGATTGTGCTGACTAGCAACATTTTATATACAAATACACATTACAACGTTATTACTGCACAATTCAATGTAATTATCACCCTGTGTTCCGGTCCGCCGGATGCTCATTATATCATGAGTATGCATTCCCTCGCTAAGGCTCGCATATATAATAAGTTCACTCTGAAAGAAATAAAAATCAAAAAAATATATTTTAATGTGTGTAAGTAATTCTCTGTCTCATAGCGATCCATTCGTGTTATCCGTTGGCTGAATGAAAGAATGTGTACAGGCCTATTCTATGAGCTATTGGTAGATGATGACGTGCACTGTATAGTAGTATAGGTGAAAGCCATAGAGTCTTGTAATGTCATCGCTGTAGCTACTATTACAGATGTATTGTAAGAGTATCTAACTGAAATCAAAATGCTATTTATCTCGCACTTCTTTTCTTCAGAGAGAAGTCAGAACAACCCGAGGATGAGGAATACAATCGTCTGGCCAAGTCCTTCAGTCTGTGTGTCGCTTTCTCCGCCAACGTAGGAGGAATCGCCACGTTGACGGGCACCCCGCCAAACATCATCTTCAAAGGTCAAGCCGACATGTACGTACAGTTGGGGGTCACTCGGCTATAGCTATAAGTACACCGGTACCAGTTGGCGAAGCTCCTGTAAAGTTAACTCTTCAATGTTTCTACTGTATGTACAATAGTTGATGAGGAAACAATGCAAATTAGATTGCAATAGTTGCATTAGTATTTTTATCATAGTATATTAATTATTTTGTAAACATTCTTTTTTGTATGTAATTATGTAATTATGGTTATTATGGAACTGATCACAATTAATCAAGCATTAATTTCATTAATTAATTTTATTAAAGAGGGATACTATCAAATTGCATTGGTGTCTATAAATTTAAATACCACAAGGTATTATAGACATCATTATATGTTTTGAATTTAGAATTTTCATTTAATTTGGCGTTTAAAAAATATAATCCCTGCAACGTTTTTTTCTTTCTCCATTACAACTAAATTTGCAGGTTACTCGGATATTTAAATGCAATGTCTAAAAATAAAAACATTGAAGAACTATTACCAAAATGCTTCTAACGTATTTAACAAGAACTGAACAATTATGACGCATTGTGAAAAGACGTACCGATGACATTATATTATGATTCTGTTTGATTACCAATATTTAATGGAAAAAATGGTTTCAATCGTGAATTCTATGCTCTTTTATTTTACAGAACATTTAAAGACGCGGGAGGGTCAGATATCAACTTTGCCAGCTGGATGGTGGTGGGTTTCCCAATCTCCGCCGTTTTATTCTTCGTGACCTGGGGCTGGCTGTACGTGTACACAGTGCGGGCCAAGTACGTGTCACGATCCGACCCGAGTAGCCACGGCTGATCCTCAGCAAATACGAAACTGACAAATGAAATTAGACATTTATTTGGTTAATTAATACCAAGGCAATCGACAGATGCTGTTTTCACCTACATTAATATCGAAATGCTATAAACTAATAATAATATGAGTTGATGTGATATTTTGGATATACATTTGATAGGATTTTATTTATGAGATGACATATATCGTGGATTTATTGCCTCCAACTGGTTTTCAATGTAACATGTGGACTTTCCGAGTAGCAGTAGTGAGCTATTTGAGCGGGTTATCCCGATACATATGACTGGACTATACATTGAGAATTTCTTCAGAAAAATAATTATTATTATTTTACTCAATTAGATTTCGTATTTTCAATATGAAATCATTATCCTAAAATGTTGTATAGCTGAAGTTTGAAATTTCTGACATAAAACATACATAACTATTTGGACACTTTAACGTTTGGGTATTGTATACATCCGCCTGATCACATGATATGCACCTTCCCCAGACAAATGATGTACATGTTGACGTGATTTGTACGAAAACCAACATAATTGCTTTTAGAGTATCATGTTCAGACGGCCAAGTAATCAAGACTAGGATGTTATAGTTTTGTCTCCAAAGAAGAGATTCGTTATCATGCCGGTCATCAAAGGCTTATTGTTATATATGGACTACACTGAGTATAACATGGTCATTAAGGCGGTGTCTTCACAGTTTGCTTCCCTCATTACAGAATTTTCAAATGTTCCGGGGAGAAGGAATCGTATGAAGCAGTCAGAAACATCATTAGCAAGGAAACCAGGAAGCTGGGAAACATGAGGTATGTAAAACAAGCACGGGAACTAATTCGAAACCTTTGTTGTAAATATCTGTGAAATACATACCACATGTATCCTACAGCAACTAAGTTAATGGGTGAATTGGTTTTATTAAATATAACTCAAAGAACAAGAATGCAAGTATAAGAGAAAATATGATTGAAAGTATGTATAAACATGATAAAGAGGTGTTTTTGTTTAAAGTATTTTTGAACATAGACTGTGCACAGCTACAACTGAAACCAACTATACGATTTCTTCTACCACTACTACTACTAGTAGTAGTCTTCTACTATTACTACTACTAGTACTACTACTACTACTACTACTACTACTAATAATAATAATAATAATAATAATAATAGTCTACTACTACTACTACTACTATTACTACTACTACTACTACTACTACTACTACTACAACTACAACTACTAGCAGCAACTGCTACTACTTCTGGTCATAATTACGTCAAAGAGAGACACAATGATAATCCAAAATGGACTCCCATCCCTCTAAAACAAATCTCCCTTGTTTCCTTCCAGTATGCCACTGCCAACTCAGTCGATAGCTCGAACTTCATCCAGCCTTCCCTGCTGACCATAAGATACGCTTTATATGGGTACAGTCAGGGTAGGGATATGAAAAGTCTCTTATGGTCAGCGGAGGCTAGAGGAATCTCGAGCTAAGCAGGCGAATGGTCTGTCGCAAGGATGTGGTACCACGTGCACGTTTTCTCTCTCCTTTCAGCTTCCCGGAAGTCGTGGTGTTGGTGAACTTCATCACCTTGGCTCTGTTATGGATCACCAGGAAACCTGGATTCATTCCTGGATGGGGAAATCTTCTCAAAGACGGGTAAGCACTGGCAGAAAGTCCTTCTAGAGGACGCATAGAGACATATATTTTATTCTTTTGTTAGGATGCTTTTCGGAATTCATTTTCCGAATCTTTATCCAAAGTGACTACTGATTGTGTTGATACGAAGTGCATTACATATACCTTATCATAGCTATATATGCGTTATTATTATCGGAAATATACAAATGTTTAATATAGAATGTATTAGCTGTATTTTTCGCATTCCTTATTTTTGGTTTTGGTTTTATGGAATAACTAATCTATATGCCTTTTATTAAACCATTTTCCTTGTAATTCTTCAGAGATAATATAGGTAATATTAATGTGCACATTGATAGTGCTCCAAATCTATGCTCGTAAGCATGCTCATAGATCTACATTAATACCCCAATGGATCAGTGTGTTCTCATTTCCTTTCTCACCTCCATGGGGAGTATGTTAATTAATTCGTATTCATACAGGTACTCGGGTGACTCGACTCCGGCCATTCTCATCAGTGTGTTACTCTTCATTCTACCTGCCAAGATGCCCGTGTGTTTCCGGAAAGCCAAGAACGGCGGGGGTGGTCCTAGTAAGTGTCCGAGGGGTGGTCCTAGTAAGTGTCCGAGTCAGTGATACCGTCATGGGCATTGTCATAGGACTCTTACCGCCCTTATTTTATCACTGATTCGGTTACCGCCTGCTGGAAGGGGTTTTATTAATAGTATTATTTAGAAAGATGATAAGGCTAGACACTATAGAAATCGAGGTAAAGAACAACAAGTAAAGCACGTACACGTAATTGTATATATTAGTCGTACAGTGGAGAAATAGATCTTTTGCTATTAAAAACAAATTACCTTATGTGTGGTTGGCTGGACATAATTTCGTTCTAGAATATACAGATACTATACATACATAGGCCTTATTTCTATCCCTGGGCCTACCTTTTCTAGTGTTAAAATCAATGTTTACATTCGAGCCTAATATTTATGATAAACATGTACAGTAGTGAATTACTTTCAGTATCATTAAAATATGCATGAATGATTTTTATTTATTTTTACAGAGAAAATAGAGAAGTACGAACCCATCCTAACGTGGAAAGCGGTCAACGAGAAAATGGCATGGGGGGTGCTACTGCTGATGGGAGGGGGGTTCGCGGTCGCAGACGCTTGCCAGGTAAAATAAATAACATAAACCATCGTAAACTATGTTTTAGTGTCTACTACGTCCTCTTGTGTATATGTATTTTGTGTGGAGACAACAGGTATAGAATATAGGACATTGTGGGAATATACACACCTGGTCAAGATTCAAACCTAGTACTGACGCACCGGTATCTCTTGCTGCATGGACATGACACACCTCTGGGTATTAGAGAATGTAATATGACATTGGCTATCAACAATGATTGGCTAATTTTTATAACTGTTATAAGTTCATCACTGTACTGCAGTATACTTTATATATATGTATTAAACGAACGAATATATTTTAAAGTTTATTTTATTTTATATAGCTAACAATAATAATAATTAATTAATATGAATTGTGTAATAACATAAAATAATAATTAAAACAATGGTACTACTACTACTACTACTGCTACTCATACTACTACTACTACTACTACTACTACTACTACTACTACTACTACTACTAAAACTACGACGACGACGACGACTACTACTACGCCGACTACCGACTACTACTATTAGTATATTTGTTTAATTCTTCAGGGGATAAAATACATGTCAATATTTATTTTTGCAGGATTATTCACTGATTTCTGTGCTTGGAGCAATGTCCTTGTACTCATCGTCTTTGTAAGAGAATGTTATAATTATTATAAGTATTCATCTAAAACGTGTGCAGTGCAAAGTTCAGTGTACTTAGTGTATAATAATTAACGTATTCCAATTAAGTTATACCCCTTTTAACTAACAATATAGGTAATTGTATTTTAATTATAAAACAAAGTATTAACTATTAGGTATACTAGTACTTTAAAAGGTGCGTATTAATGTCTTGTAATTACATAAATGTGTTCCTAATAAATGTTTATATAAATATTTAATAATGTATATTTTTAGCAGATATATGTTCTGTAATGTAGGTTACGAACAATGTCTCAAGTCAGTATATATATATATGATATTAATTATAGTTTCAACTGATGTAATGTGTATCTAATATCCTGTATTTAACAAGTAATAGGTAGATTTGTGTGAACTTTCCTTACTACCAAAACCATTTTGCTTCAACGCCTATAGGGCCTACGTACCCTGTGTACACTAGTGTTACAAATGGGACCGTTACAACTGCCATGTAAGAACGTCTGGTTGCTGTCAAAATGTCAAATGCTTGATCATTTATGTCATTATATTTCGATTTCAATGTAAATAGTATATTATATTCCTATTACACCGTAGGCCTATATAATTGCACGATTATTATATCAAACATATTTGGCGTCACGTAGTTTTCGTAGTGCACAGTTTATTCACGTCTTTGACTTTTCAGCTAGTTTTGTCAAATAGCTTAATTAACATAGCCAAGCAGATGAACATATGAACTGCTAAGGCCAAGAGTAGATGTCATGTGAATTAAAATCTCCATATCAATTCAATGTGTTCATTCATCCTACAAACCTCCCCAGCTATTCATCCACATAATCTGTTATGTGTGCTATATAACATTAATCTAGATGTTCACCCATGTACAACTTACTAAGTGTGTCAGAAGTGGCCTGCGTTCAACCTGAAAATTATATACAAACCTTTTATCCGAATGACTGTAATCAAAGAGTATAGAACATACAAATCCGCAATTTTTATATACTAGTAACCTACTAATGTATTTAAATTGTGGTTCGATTTCACAAGATATTTTAAGCAAGTTATTAGCATATGGTTATCCTAATAGGCAATATGGCAAATGCCACATCATCTCGTAATCTTCCAGTGTAGTAGCAACCTCGAAACGCAGGCCATTATGACTACATATACACTTAACCTCTGTAGTAGTAGGCTACTATAGTACTTGCAAATTGGTCCTTCTTTAAAATCACATATAACACAATACGGACACATTTTTTCTCAGCGTTCGGGCCTGTCCCAGTGGGTGAGTGGGCACCTTATGGCCATGCAGGACCTTGAACCCTGGATAATAGCATTTGTCCTGTCCGTCGTCATCTCCCTGGCAACTCAGGTCACCAGCAACTCCGCCACTGCTACGTTGTTCCTGCCTATTGCTGCCAATCTGGTAAGTTTTAAAAATGATCTGTTAAATGTGCTCATCAACACATCATTTTCAAGTATTCTTTATATGTTATGCCGTGGGAAGCTCACTAGAAAATATATTTTACTGGCGCATCTCCATGCATTCACTTCTCATTTTAGTTGCTCAACAAAATAATAAAAATAATGATGATGATGATGATGATGATGATGGTGATGGTGAAAATGATGATGATGATGATGATGATGATGATAATAATAATAATATTAACAATTTAAATTAATAATAATATTACGAATAAATAATATGAATATGTATGAATATGAATAGGCCTATATGTATGGTGCCAAAGACCATATACTAAGTAACATATGCTCAAGGCGCTATCGTTACCGCGAGTGGCATGCAATACAAACAGTTATTGAATACTGTCATCTTGATGTGGATGTTTCCCATGTTTCAGGCCATCAACCTAGGCATCCATCCCATCTACTTCATGATTCCCTGTGCTCTGGCCGCCTCTCTAGCCTTCCTGTTGCCAGTGGCGACACCGCCCAACGCTATCGTGTTCGCTTCCGGTTACCTGACAGTCAAAGACATGGTCAGTCAATCAGCGTTCACGAGTGCCAATGACAGTCAATTAGTGACAACCATTGACGCGCCTTATAATAGCACATGACAGCAGGCCTAGATGAAGATTGCATGGCAACTAGGGGGAGTTGGGAACGAGAGAGTGTAAATTAAGCAATCCGGATTGTAATTTGGTGTTTGCTTTTGATAGCTGAGTGTCTGAAACAGCTGCTACTTTGACCTGTCCGCGAGATTACGACAAATTATGAGTATGATTTCATGCTCAACTCAAAGTTTGTTCAAAAATCCACATATGAATTTTGAGCTTGATGATGAAATCGTACATACAAAATAAACGTTTCGTAATCTTCCGGGGCCAGATAACAAGAAATGTTCATTTGTCTGTTTTCACAGTTTGGGGAAATCGCCATTTCGGCATGATACTAATATACGTATAGACTAATAGTTCATAATGTCTTATACTAACCAAGTCATGTGCACTACTGTAGTAGGCCTATATCTTCAAGCATTGTCTATATCAATCTGTTGCTCTTGCATACTACACAAGCGGAAAAGCCGATTCCAGTTGTTGGCAATATTGATCAAAATAGACGAATAGTGTACATAGTAGGCTGTGGTTATGTTAGCTTTCAGAGGAAATATGTCATGAATATATCTCGAGAATAATCTATAAACATATAATGGGAGAAACATGTATATTTATTTGTGACATAAGCCCAATTTACAGAAATATGATTTTACGACAACTTCACTTACTGGGAGTTCTTGAAGTGTCATTGAATTGATGTCAGTTGTAGCAATACCAATTATAATTTGGGTTATCGTACAATCTCTTTCAGGTACAGTGGTATGTCGCAAAGCCTAAATAATATACCATTTTAATTATCGCTGGGTGTCATAAAAATATATAGTGTTTCAAACCGCTTAACCCCGTGACATGGGATTAGGCCTTTAGATAAAGCGGTTCTGTCGTATACCATGTATACTGTAACATAACTGTTTATTTTGTTACAGGTGATCGCCGGATCAGTCATTAACATTCTTTCATTGGTGGTTGTGAGTATCGCCCTTAATACGTGGGTCGTGCCGTTCTACAACCTTGGCGTGCTTCCAGATATCTTCATGCAAAACAGTACCACCACCACCACTACCACCCTGGGACCACTCGTATCCACAGTGGTATCGCTCAACTACACTGGTTAATAATGTCATGCCATTGTTTCTGTGTCAAGAACCACTTTATCAAGTGGATACAACATCGTACAAGAATCCACTGGACTTAAAGGCTTAACGATTAAAGAACATGTTTGTTGCCATGAAAGGAAGATTTCTACACAATAGATGACATTGTAAATGTAGGTTGACGGTCAGCAGTTCTTTGATGTAACATTACAGCTATACCTATGCATAAATATTTATGCCTAGCATCTTATTATACATGTTTAGATCTTACTATGTTTGGGCCATCCTCGCGACTTCGGCCATTGGGACTACACTACTTTACGTCAAATGTAAGGAGACACAATTAATAGCATGGGTTTTGAGGATGTGTATGGGCTAGATAATTCAATTCTATGCAGTTGTCTAGTATTTAAAAAATTCACCGGACTATGCTAATAAGAACTTTATAAGTATGCGAACCCTTTAAGTATACGGCTTCCTAACTTCCGGTTGTCACAGGAAGTCATCCCCACCCCCTTTAGAAGCAGACAACTACGTGTGTTTTCTCAAAGAAATATAACATCGACAATGCGTAAATAGTAATATTCTTCATGTATATTTTTATATTTTTATTTAAAAAATCATAAAAATCATTCCATTAGTGCAATCGAATATAGCTAACAACCAAAGTTGTTTTTATACCATTAGTGCATTTCATATTACTATGCTATGTCTTGAATGAGATTTCGCCAGAGCTTGCATTCCGGGACAATCTATAGCTACATATATCACGTACTGTCACGTATATTATACGTGTACATGATATGTTCCTCAGGAATATGTTGGCAGCATCAGTTGTTCTTCCATTCGAATAAAAATGGGCATATATAAAAATGTAAACAGTGTCTTACTATGCATGTACATAATAATCAAATACATTTTGATGCATACATGTATGTACATACCTTTGTAATTGATCTATGTGTTCGTGTATTGAGAAGTTGTGTATTTCGCGAAATAAATGGCTCTCTAAAGTGACCGTACGTACTAAATGTTAGTTTCAATGTCGGGAGACATTACATTGGATGTTCATGAATCCCGGAAATTTTCAAATAAATATTGTTTAAAAGAAATGTTAGCATTAATTTTGGAAACAAGTGATCCCACGGAACTACCTAGAACGGATTAGTTCGTACATATCTGGAATACTATGTCCTACCTCTTTGGAATACTATGTCCTACCTGTGTGTAATACTATGTCCTACCGCTTAGAAATACATACCTGGAATACTGTCCTACATATCTATACATGATACTATGTCCTACCTGTCTGGAATACTATGTCCTACCGCTTAGAAATACTATTTCTATCTGTCTGCAATACTATGTCCTACAACTCTGGAATACTAGTGCCAAATAGACTTCATTCATTGCGTTCCCCAAGGATCTGTGCTGAGTCCTATACTTTTCACCCTATGCGCGTAGCATCTTGGAGCTATCGTATATTCCATATTAATTTTGACCAGGATATTAACTTACAGTAACACGTCAACAAAATATATACACGTACCTACTCTTCAACGCGACAAGCATCTGTTTCAGTAGGAGCTATAATATTGATCAACAAAATGCTACTCCTATGGGATACGCACTGGCATACTCTACAGTCTCTCAGTGCCAAAGTACATTGTCCAGAACTTTGTCCGCAGAGTGGCCTATCTGTCTGAAATACTGTCCTACAACTCTGGAATACTAGAGCCAAATTGACCTCATTTATTGCGTTCACCAAGGAACTGTGCTGAGACGGCTATATTTTGTATAATGTTCGTATTTTGTTGTTGCAAAAAATTAACAAGTCATCCATTTGAGATATAAACAAAATAATTTAAAAAGTTAAAAATTCAGATAGTAAATTACGTATATATAATGTGCTTGCGATAATTAAACAAGTTTCGCTTTGTATTGTCGTGGTGAAATTAAGAACATTGCATTAGGACCGGGTTATGGCTCTGTGGATCCGGTACCAGACACATGATATGACAGATATGCGGACATAGGATCAATAGTACACTAGTATCTCTACTACGTACTGCTAATGAGGCCAATTCCTAGCAGCTCAAATAACTACTTTGTCCTTAAATATATACCCTGGCTTGCCACTGGTGAATAATTAATGTGTTTATATACTGGACCACTCAACGAATACAACACAGACAGTAAATAACCATTAATCAATCAAGCATGTACTAGACGTGCTTATAGATGCATAGATATACGAGAAATCTATATAAAGACACGTACACAAAATTAATAATCTGTGCTTCTTCGGGCATGTGCGCTATAGATCCATGTACTAGTATATAGATGCAGTTTTGTGGTCGATGAAGTAATAAACTCTGTTTCTTCGGCATGTACGTTAGATTCAAGTACAGATGCAGTTTTGTGGTCGATGAAGTAACAGCAGGGTCCCTCGGTCTATGGGACATACCAGCACTTCTGCTTACTCCGATTATATATAGTCACAAATGTACTGCTTGGTAGTTGGACCGGAATATTATTGACATAGAGCATTGCAAGCTTGTGGTAGTCGCACAGATCAGACACAATGGTATACAGCAGGTAACTCCGGTCGTCATAGGAGATACTCGTTGTTTAACCTACGAAATCGGAGCGACCATCCGATTCGGCCGGAGCCATGTGTTGCTTGTGCAGTGTATAGCTGGTACGTACAGAGAGCTAGCACACGGAGGGCGCACACAGGACATGTGCATACTGAGATTGTGGTCAAAGGAGTTTACTGTTCTCTTCTGGGAGTCTTTGGTGAGTAGTCTGACGTCACGGGGGAATCAGTTTTCATTTAACGATCGCCTTAACTCTTGAAATTCTTAGGTACGATTTTTTTGGTTTTATCATATAATCTTCTAGTTGGCCCCATAGACAAAATACTCTCTCTCTCTATGTGTGTGTGTGTGTGTGTGTGTGTGTGTGTGTGCGCGCGTGTGTGCGTGTGTGTCTGTAGTGTAGAGTGAGTGTGTGTGTAGGTGTGTGTGTGGGTGTGTGTGTGGGGTGTGATCTCAATCTGTATATTTGCGAAATAAGTATCCTTCATCCTTAATGTTATCATGTAGACCCCTACTAATATACATACATGTATTTCAAATATATAGGTATGAATAGGGCATGTGAATGACCTCTACATGTGTTGTTATAATAGTACGGTAGGATTCTTATAAATAGAGCCCTTGTTTTTCTCAGTTCATATTTCACACGCACGACTGTGGGCAGATTCTTTTATATTTTCGTGAAAACGAACCCAAACCCCGACTAGATTTATGTATGACTCTTCCTCCAGACGTAAATTAGTGGCGTTGTCTTTGTTTTAAATGTTACACTATACAAAGTTCAATGTTTTGATTTGACAAAATACGCCATATACAGAAGACGTCCATTTGCACGTGTTTTCCCCGCCAAAACCATGACATCATTATGAAAATTTCGAAATGTAGGCATTGAAACGTACGATTACCTGGTATGTATAGAAAAGAATAACATAATGTTATCTATTGTGCTCGCAAGTTTACTCCAACATTCAGCGCTATGTACAGCGAAATGTATTCTACTATCGATCCAAAAGGAACCCTATAGCTGCTAGCCAGCTAATGTTCATCGTGCTCACTGGGTTCAATAGATATCGTATTGCGGGTATATAATGGGATTCAAAATTGTTGTACATTGGATATATCATAGTCATATTTTAATAATGAGAATTAAATAAAGAATATTTTGAAGCATGCATAAACGATGTTGAATGATACTAGTATTGGAAATTTAAATATTTAAGGAGCAGGTTTATCCCGCGTTAGCTTAATACAGTCAAAGAAATCGTTCGCGGACACTGGCGGAATTATGAACGAGTCGTTGCTAATTAATAAATATTAATAAAAATTAAAATAGTGATAACTAGTGAGACATGTGGAATAGGTAACTGGTTGTATAAAGTATGTGTGTAGTCAAAACAAACGCATTTATTTTCAGGTCAAACCGTGCTAGACGGCCATATCGACCAACCAACTGTGATATTATGCCTTTAATCTTCACATAAAACTCCCCAAATTAAATTTCTGGGAGTACCAGTATTGCAATAATTATTATTTGAAATATGCCTAATGTCAGCATCACAACAGTTATCTATTCCCTCAAAAGTTGGATATTTTGATATTCAACATATTATAGTAATAACATGGATAACATCATTTGGGCTGTCATTGAAAGGGAGACAAATCTGACAGAGGCTACATATGATAATCTTCTTCAAAATAGGTTTGTTACCTCCCTTATTTGCCTGGCATCGGGGCTTGCTCCTTTCTAGCTGTTCTGTTTGTACTTTCTGTCCGAGACGTGCACAGTTACACTGTGCAGTGTTGATCCTTTGTAACTGCGCATGTCAGAAAGTACAGACCGAACAGCTAGAAAGGAGCAAGCCCCTAGATAGCTAGCTAGCTACATATATATGAAACACAAAATATTCATAATTAATACCTCCAACTCTTTTTCATGATGTTTATTTTGCTGAACAGCCAACATCTAACCAGCAGCTAACAAATAAACCTATGTTGTTCTAACACTGTGTTACGAAATGTATATATTGATATAGATTACAAGAAACAAGTACAAAAATGAAAATCTTGACATCTTTGTGGTACAGACGACATCATTTTGTTCACGCAATACACCAGACAAAAACAGCAATAGTATATATATAATATACCGCAAATGTGATATTATAACTCAGAAGTTATGACATACCGGTAGGTTATATCTCAGAAGTAGAGTAATAAATAGTATATAATATTAATAGTATTTTTATGTGGGTTTTATAAATTGGGTTTTAGTTGCATTCTAGATTCTTTCACTAGTGAGTGAGTGAATATGGAGTTTAACGTCGCTGCAGGAATCTTTCACCCATTTGTGACGATTCTTTCACTAATAATCATGCCTTGCCAGTTTAGAGCAGGAGGAAAGCTGCAACATCCGTGGCACTGAATGTTGTAGTAAACCTGCGAGCACTGGCTGGTACTGACAGACCATGGATGATATCTGCATTGCCACTCGACAGATAACATAACCTATCAACATTGCGTCAGAAATGTAACACTCGCGGTCGCGAATATTGATGACAGGCCCCCATACCAGGGGCTGGATTAGAACTCAGGAACTTTGGCTCCGGTCGAACCTATTTTTTAGTAAGAAATGTTCTTAGTGGTTAATTTACAGGCGAGGTGCTATTATAAGAAATGTTACAGCGAGTCTTGTACACACAGGGTGTGGTCCTACACGTTCATGTTTTCAGCATCTGTTAACACCACAAATAAAATGCATACTGGTCAGTGACCTACTATCGCCTAAAATATGGAAGTTTTTCCTGGATATTTTTCTTAATACGAACCTCAATTTCATTATATTATACTTACTAGTACTACTATGGCCTATGTATGGCCATAATGTGACCTGACAGTACCGTATTCAAATATTTACGTTATTTACTGACAGTACCAATTATGGCCCCCCAAAACCATGACAGTGTGCATTATTTTCAGTCATGAACACTACATTGAACTTTCTTAATACTTATTCATGTGACCCCCCATCTATAAATAGATCATACCAGAACGAGGCTAAGCCCGCGAACAAACACTTATGGCGGAATCACGTTGGCGAGCGACGTTATTCGATGATCATGGGCTTCATGATTCGCACGGTCATTTCACACTTCCCTGAAAGATGTTTATTTGTGGAAATGGTGGATTATGGCCATCAGAAGATATGATGATTCCAATTTCACGGTAGCGTTGACAATT
>JAVCKZ010038448.1:0-19211 GCA_034780755.1 Lepetodrilus elevatus | reverse complement strand
CATTCACCATGTAGTTAGCTTCATTAGCTTCACTCACCATAGACATGCTAGATCAGCTTCACTCACCATAGACATGCTAGATCAGCTTCACAAACCTATAGAATCTGCAACATGTGTGACATGTGTATGATGTTTCAGATTCTGTGAACCAGGGCCTGTATTGATAAAGATTATCAAAGTTCGCTCAAAGTTACTATCAAAGATGCTAATAATACTTTTAGCTAAAAGTTGTTTATAAATACAGGTCCAGATCTATGATGAATGAGGCTAATCAATGTTTAATGATGCAGAATATACATTTTCAGTTATTCACTCTACGTATGTATATTGTAGTCATATAACTGTTTTACCATTTATGATTTCAGTTTTCATTGGGGATGGCAGTGGCAGTGGGTGGGGCATAATAGTAGGAACAAGTTACAGCTGTACAATGTTCGAATTAATAGGGGGTCCGGGGGTCATTTGAAAATCTGCAATGTTAAAGGTATCTGTGACTGTGTGACCCCCTGAAAATTACAGATGTTACCACCTTTAACATTGGGCCTATGGAGAATGACCCCCCCTTATTATTTTCATTATTTCGAACACTGCTGTATCATCAGTATGAACTCGGAATATGGGTGACTTCTTGGTACTCGTTGCCCTACATGTACCATGTACACTATCCCCTAGATTAATGCAGTATTCTAGTATGTATGTACCAACATGACAAAGGATCATCAGTTACTCCTTTGTACCTGGTACCCAGGTGAACACAGTACATTGTATCCGATACACACCACCATATGCAAGGAGCGACTGCACTGAGCAGAACCCTTCCAGCATTTCAGCCAATTTGTAGCAATACAGTCGACCAATTAAGACCAGGCTTTCATGGGATATCAGTTAATAGGCCGGCTGGGACCCCTACATCTACTCATTGTATGCAAGAGCCCATTCTCAATACCCCAATACATGGCTTTCTGAACACCCCAATACATGACTTTTCAACTAAAATACATCCAATTTCAGAGGAAATATATCCACGTAGACATAATTTATCACTGACTGGAATTATGACTCCTGAATCTATGGCAGTGAACAACACCTGTTTTAGAAGTAAGACAATTAATCATGGTGCTTGTAATAGAGGTCATCCCTAGATGTGTACAACAGGCAGCAGGTTAACCGTCTCCAAGCTGGAAGCAACTGGAAATTCCCTAAAGACTGTGCTTGTGCCTAATCCAGCAGGGAGAGGGTTAAGTCAACAAACAGTAGACATGGGAACATTGCTGTAAGTAGTTGGAGGCAGAAGTTAACGTTTGGAGCCAGTTGTTCAAACTCCAGTTATGTTTACGTGGTGTTAAGCTTGTACTATACCCTATAGAGGCAGCTACTTCAACGCCCCGTCAAGGCTTAACTGAGCTTCGAACAACCGGCCCCTGCTGTGTGACCAATAAGATAGGAAAATAAAAACAAGTATAGTAATAAAAAGGCAACACATCGACATGTAGTCCATGCCCCACCGGATTCACAGAAACCAAAGTACTACACTACAACTATCTAAGAAAGATATGAATTAACTCACCTCATGTGAGTCTTTCTCCCAGAATGCTTTCCTCCAGTATCCACTCTCGGTGACCTCCTGCGACACTGGCACAGATGACGACTTGACCGTCACCCCTGCGTACGAGTACCTTCGGACCGATTGGCGACATTGTGAGTGCGCCATGTTGGATTCTGCCGCAGCAACAGGTGCCGATGAGGACGGCCAGCACCGGGCATCAATGTCCTCCCTGATGTCCTCAATGTCCTCTCCTACCACAGTCTGGTCAAGGTCCTCACTGATGACCAGTTCACACAGAGAGTTAGTGTCGTCGTCATCCGTTACCGTGGTATCCAAGTCATCAGCATCGTCATCATCTTCTTGAACATCAAAAATCTCTGACTGTGCCACGTTTTCTGAACTATAGTCTTTCCCCCTCACAGCGCCACACATAGGGACAGATTCTAGGGACAGATTCTCAGAGCTGCTTTCCGCTGACAGCGAAACATGATCTGGCGTGGAATTTAAACTCACACATTTTTTTCTCAGAATGGGAGACGCCTCGATGTGTTTAAAGTTCTCCTCTATTTCATCTTGGGCCTGAACTCTGCGTGTTTCCTCCATGTCAACATGGGCCTCTTTACATACAGATATACTTGTTTCCTCCATATTGTCATGGTCCTCTCCAGATATATCTCTTTCCTCCATTTCAGCTATTTGATCAGTTTGCATAAATGTTTCAGTATCTGTAATTGCCTGGGTTTTGGCAATAGACAGATCCGTGCTATCACCCTCTCCCAACTCTTCTGGCAGCGAGATAAAGTTGTGGTTCTGTATTCCTTCTCTGCTCATGTCTGTCACGGCAGGAACATCTCTCTCTTTATTGCACAAGTTGGGGGAACATTTATCAGTTTTAATTTCAAAGTTTTGGTTCCCACCTTCCAGCCTTGCATCGGGCTCCACGTCAGTGATAACCTGGATGTCATCACAGACCAAGATTTCTTCCACTCCAGGGGCACACTTCTTCACATCTCTCTTAGCAACAGCAGGAGTTTCTTCTTGATCTGAAGCACTGCTTTCATCGGTACCTTGTCTGTTTTCATGACCATGACCAATGGACGAAGAATCAACGTTATCATAATCACTGTCACCATGGTAATACACATTGCTACTTTTATCATTATCACTTTCACCATGGTCACTGATGTTGCTGTGTTTATCATAATCACTGTTACTGCCCATGTTGCCCTTAGTATCGTAATCACCATCGCTATGGTCAACACACTCACCCATATTACTATGTTTATCATAAAGACTGTCACTCATGTTACTAACATTGTCATAATCACTATCACACAGGTTACTGATTATCTCAGCGGGTGAGAGGTGACACTCTCCATGGCTTTCCTTGTTGACAGACTCGGAGACCCCAGGGGTCTGTGCACTGAGATGACCCACTTCTGGCAGGGGGGCCACAAATGTCACGTCTGCTTCTGCTGACCTTGAATCTTCTGTATGCACCGTCAGGTTTTCACCAAGCTTCTCGGAGAGATTGCCATTCATGAGTTCAGCAGTGGAATCACGCCTTCTGTTTGAAATATCAGCTTCCTCTTGATCAGTATCCATGTTTTGATATCTGTCGGCATGAGTGTCGTCTTCATTAGTATCCATGTTTTGATTTCTGTCAGCATGAATGTCAATATCGCGAATTAATTTTAGTTTTCCTACTCCAGAGAATGGAGAAGGAGAAACTTTTTTGTCCTGCTCTTCTTCAACATTGACATCAACATTTTCTAGGAAAGCATGTTTACCATTTTCATTTGAACGTCTATCAGTGAATGTTGTGTTGTCAATATCTGCTTCGATTTTAGATTGTCGTCTGCTTCGCACCAGCATCGTTTCACAGCCTCCATCCACAACTTTCTCAAAATGGGATCTAATGGTCTCAAAGTCCACTTTCTCTTCACACACCGAGTCTTCATCCCCAGCCATTTCCAGTTTCCTTTTAGCGGCATTTTCAGCTTTCACATGCCTGTCCATCTTTATCCAGCATTTGCTCAAGTCCATGTCCTCGGCGTCCGACGTTGAAGTTTCCAAGTCGTCATCAGTGTGCCGGTCAGGCAGATTCCAGTTGGCCTCCGGACCGGGTCTGTAGTCTGAGTCGCAGGATGACTCCCTGTCAGTGTTCCTGTGGCGCCTACTGAACCTAGGCATCCTGGCGTCATCACGGTCATCCTTATAGTCCTCGACTTCACTTCCGCTTTCACCATCGGACAGGAACTTTTTCATCCAGATACCTCCTCCACCCCGTATCCATTTGTACTTGCGGGTGGGCGAGGGTGAGGGTGTGGCGGGGGGCGTGTCTGGGACCGGTGACCTTGCCAGGCGCTCGCTAAGACTCCTCCTGATCTCTGCCACTCGGTAAGTCTCCACCTGCTTGCTATCGGTCTTTCCCTGGTCCGTGAGTTTCTTCTCCAGCGTCTCCTCGTACTCTCCGATCGTCTTCTCCACACTGTTGTAAGCAGAAGACAGAATACTGACCTTAGGCGTTGGCTTGCTCAATAATTTACTTTTGACCGTTTTCCAACGAAGTAGTGACGTTGTTGCAGTTGATCTCTTCATTCCTTGCTTCGACGTAGCTTCACCTGAAGGTGATGGACTTCCTGGCGACGTGTCAGATCTATATGCTTCTATGGATATTTCTTTGGGTGGAGTCTCGACGGTCACATTTCTTTGTTCAGGAACAAGTGTCAGGTTATCTCCACTGTCGTTGACAATATTGTCTGAATGAATGTTATTAGAGACACGTTCACAATCACTGCTACCCTTGGCCAAGTTGTATATCTCTGTAACTTCACTGTCCATAACGTGAGGCTCGCCGTACATTCCACCATCAGTCAGCAAGGAGGTAGTCTTGAGCTTAAATGCACCTTCATCGTGGATATCTTTGATAGGATAGCTGCTGTTTTCTCTTCGCTCAGAGAAAGATTCCCTGGTCAGACCTGGATCTGGGCAACTCACACCAATTCTACCATCAGCTGATCTCGATACTTTCGGCTTAGGTGAAACAGCCGGAGGTGGACCTTTCGCTGAATTTTCATTTCTGAGAGTTTCCGTAATGAGATAATGATTGTCCTCTCTCTGTACGTTGCAGTCTGGCCATTTGACCTGGTCGCACGTGGGCAGGACAGCGGTTTTGCTACAATTGACATCTGATTGGATAATACTGTCTGGTCCTAGACAAGCAGCAGTATTTTCTTCATGTGTAGCATGTTCTGTTGTGATATCTTCTATCTGTGTGGTGTCGTCTGCCGTGATATCTTCTATCTGTGTAGTGTCGTCAGCCGTGATATCTTCTATCTGTGCAGTGTCCTTTGCTGCGATATTTTCTATCTGTGCAGTGTCGTCTGCTGTGATATTTTCTATCTGTGCAGTGTCGTCTGCTGTGATGTTTTCTATCTGTGCAGTGTCGTCTGCTGTGATATCTTCTATCTGTGCAGTGTCGTCTGCCGTGATATCTTCTATCTGTGTAGTGTCGTCTGCCGTGATATCTTCTATCTGTGCAGTGTCGTCTGCTGTGATATATTCTATCTGTGCAGTGTCGTCTACAGTGATATCTTCTATCTGTGCAGTGTCGTCTGCCGTGATATCTTCTATCGGTGCAGTGTCGTCTGCTGTGATATATTCTATCTGTGCAGTGTCGTCTACAGTGATATCTTCTATCTGTGCAGTGTCATCTGCTGTGATATCTTCTATCCGTGTAGTGTCGTCTGCTGTGATATCTTCTATCTGTGCAGTGTCATCTGCTGTGATATCTTCTATCCGTGCAGTGTCATCTGCTGTGATATCTTCTATCCGTGTAGTGTCGTCTGCTGTGATATCTTCTATCTGTGCAGTGTCGTCAGCACTGATGGATGTAATAGTAACAGTCGGTTCACTTTCCTCCTGGCTTCCATCAACGGACTCCTTGTTCAGCCCTGCACTGGCTTCTGTTACAGGAATAACTCCCTCCTCCCCCGTACAGCTGGTATCACGGACAGTAGACCCATTGTCTTCACAGAAAGTCCGGCACCTTTCATCATCAGTCTCCGCATTACTGTCAGTTCCATCTTCCAGAGTTTCCACACGTACAGACAATGACGAACCAGACAATGATGAACCAGACAATGACGAACCGGGTGCTGGGATGTTGTCATTAAGAGCAGACGTTGTAATGCCGTCATCAGAAGAGTCGTCATTTTTCAATGCAAATTCGATAGAAATAACATGTGGCTCCGGTGACTGGGCGTGGCGGTTGTCAGATATTTTGTCACCCTCAGATGAACACAGACTTTTTATGCAAACACTGGTGTTTTCTTTAACCTTATTCAGTTTTACAGAAGCCGAATCTTGCTGAAATCTGGCAGGGATGGCTTTTTGTTGAGCCCTAGACGCTAAACTCTTTCTCACTGAGCTTTGTTTCAACAATTCAGATTTGTGCACTGGTTTATATGTTTGAATTCTGCTTGAAGCTTTATTTGCACTGTCTTTCCTGGTTTCAAACTTGGTCACAGCGAACTTTAATTTAGTGTTTTGAGGATGGCTAGCTAAAACAGGGCTTGCAATGTCTTCTATTTCTAATTTTGATGTATGACAAGGCTGTGTAGACCTCATGGAGTCGGCTTTTAAAATAATCCTCCGCTGAATGGGCATATTATCATAGCCATCGGCATGCAAGTTGCGCTGATCAATGACAAGTCTGTTTTCAGGAACTCGTGTTGAAAGCTTATCACCGCTCACACTTGGAATCCTACCTACTGCTTGGCGATCATATTTCTTGTCTGAACACTTATCAGTTTTATTCCCGTCTGTGGAGGCTGAGCTGCCTCCTACACCGGCACCGTTATAATTCACATGAATCTGGAAACTGGGTGTGTTTTTAAGCCTGGTATCTGCAGGTTTAACACTGGTTTCACACGGTGCAACTGGGTCTGCCCTCACAATACCCGGTGACATCACTACTATGGTAGATTCCTCCATGTCCGTGGTATTATTTAGGCATGAGTCATGATCTTCTTCAGATATAGGTCCAGTCTCCTGGTCTCCATGAACTGATTGGTCAGGTTTGTCAGAGGTTCCTCTCACAGGTTCCTGGGGTATGTCTCCCGGGTGGGGTCCACTCTCCCCAGTGGTCGGACTCTGAGATCGGACATCTGTCACATTCACTGGCTCCTGGTTCTCATCTTTAACATCTGTAACATCGAAATTAGTCAAGTCGTGAGTGTACACAGGCCCATCTTCATTAGAGAGAGAGTAATTAATCTTGTCCTGACAAATAGCATGTAGGTATCCATTGCAGTCAGTCTGCTTGTGCCTGTTGTCTCCAGTAGTCTGCTGCGTGTTGTCTCCAGTAGTCTGCTGCGTGTTGTCTCCAGTAGTCTGCTGCGTGTGAGTGCTGTCTACAGCCAAGTCTCCGGTGTTCTGTCCCTCCCTACACAAGACTGGATCCCCTAAATTGAAACTTGATCTGTCGGCATCTCCTGTGAGCAGACCTTTTTCCAGTCTGCGTGAACTGGCTGATCTTATGTCTCTGATCATCATACCATCCACTCCTGGTTCTACACTGGCCAAGGGAGTTTCATCTCCAGCTTTGAAAGTATCCAAACTTCCCTGGCCCCGGGATGAATCACAAGCTCTGTGCAGGGCCTCCAAGCCAGCTGTCTCTGGGCAGCATCCTCCGCCTGGGCTATCTGCGACTCCAGAAATATGAACCAGTTTATTTATTGAGATTTTATCATTTTTATCAAACTCCCGTTCCAACTCTTCTCCATTTTTATCGCACCCCGTGAATTCCTCAGTTGAAGAGAGTTCTGCCTCCTCCACGCCTACTACCCCTGCTATTGACACTGCACCTCCGCTATCTACCCTCCCGTCAGACTTAATTTCTTTAACCTGAGATAATTCCAAGTGTATACCGTCACATTCTGTGAGGGAGCTAGCCCTATCTGAGACATTAATCACAGTTTCCCCAGTACCTGGGCCTTCCATTCCAGTCACAGCACACCTAGTATCACACCTAGCAGAGGCCGGGGTGGCAGCCTGCTGGGACGCCCCTCCTACCTCGTTTAAATCTTTATTATTGGTAAAGTTTAGTTTATCGGGTAATCCCCCCTCCACTGGAGTAGCATCAAGGGGGGAATGAGTGCAGTGCTTCACTGACAAGCTATTTATATCTGGCACCAGATCACAGTTTGTTGCCAGTTCTCGTTTACTTTGACCAGATGCCTTCGATGAGAGATGTTCTGTCTCCTGTGTCCACTCACACAATGCATTATCTGACCGACTGCCACTCACGTGGTTCATTTCAGGTTTGGGGTAAAACATATCTTCCCTATCAGTTCCCATATCCACCTCCGACAACCTGGGAGCAGCCGGGGTAATCAAACCCTGCTTAACCCGGGCATGTGTTACCCTCTCACCCTCCAGACCCTCACTGTAAGTTTCAGTTGTTATCACCTGGCTGGCAGGGGATATTGCCCCGTATTGCCCCTCTTCTTTGACTTCCTCAATCAAGTGGGTATCAGCTTGCCTCCGCCTGTGTTTACTGCTGTCAGGAGTGTAATTGTACAGATTATCTTTTGATGTACTTTCCTGTCTTGTGTCAGGTAGGAGATCACTGCCACACAGACCCCCGCTTGCACTCTGACCTGTGGGCCGAGGCAGGTCGCCCATTACAGGTATATTAGTTCTAGGACTGTCACTCGAACCCATGGCACTGTCAATTAAAGATTTACCGTCACTAATTGGAGACTGACCTGTGTTTCTGGTTTCACATGATTCTACACATGTATTTCCGACTTCGTTGTCTGTATTGAGTAACTGTATAGGTATAAGTCCATCTGTTTCACCATTTTCTGAAGGAAACATATTTTTCACATTTTTTGATTTTAAAGATACTGTTTCTACTTTCTCAGCACCACAAGAATCATTAGTCTTAATTTTGTCAGGTTGACTAGTATTTTTTGGTTTTGACACTTTCAACTGTTGTGGAACTTTAGTTGGCTTGCTGATGAATGATGCTGGCTTGGTGCCATACTGCCGTGTTGTACAAGGTACTTTTGAAGGTACTCGTGACGCACCGGGTTTAATCTTGGCTCCGGCTCTGGTTGGAACCTTCGACATAGGTGGGTAATGAATGGCCGTGCCCCTACCCACAGAAGACGCCCTGGACACACTGGACAAATCCGAGCAGATTGACCAGGCGTCTTCGTCAAACCGACTGTCAACTGAACCCTCTCGTGTTGAAGGGCGACTCATGTCACTGAGATCTATTTCAGCGGGGATTTTCAGTCTCATAAGTTCCAGTCTTTCAGCTGTGTATCTCTGCTCAAGAGGCAAAGATCTCAGTGTGTGCGATTTCTTTAGACCAGATTTCTTAGGCAATCTTGATTCATTAATTTTGGGTGATCGAGGCACTCTCTTGATGGTTCTTGGACTACTAATACTACCAGTATTAGATCTGGGTGGCAATGAAGGTGACGTTGGTGATTTCTTTGATTCAGATTTAGGAGATCCTGGTGAAGATGGAGACACTCTTGAAGTCAAGCGAGGTGATGATGGTGATTTCTTAGAGTATGACTTTGTCACATTAACCTTTTTTACTTCAGATTTCACAGAGGTTAGAGATTTGGGTATATTTCTCACTTTCTTGGTCTCAGTAGATTGGTCTTTGGATGAAGTATCTGGTCCATGCTTTCTCTGGTCCATTTCTTCTTGCTTGTCTGTGTCGTAGTCGCTGATACTAGGAATGTTGTCCATCACACTACAATCAGTATCAGTCTGAGACATGGGGGACGACTCTCGCTGTTTACGGTTCAAATTTTCCTTCATATTTTTCTTCTTCAATGTTGATTTGGAATCACTTGGAACATCACAGACGGCTCCTTTGGTACAGATAATGTTTGTATCACTGGAATACCCTTGTCGTGGTGCTTTACTTGCCTCTGTGGGTTTGAATCTTGTACCTTGAGGCAAACTTGAAACTGGAGGAATACTCTTCATAGATTTGCCAATCTTGCTTTTCAATACATTCTCTCTAGTTGGAACTTTGCTTTTAGGCGTACTTACACCTGGCAATCTAGAAGCCTTGGGCAACTTGGATTCCACTTTGTTAGCTTTAGATGTTGATGAGCCTGAACTTGGAGCGCTATCGCAGTCGTCATCTGCCACCGACACAGATGACCGTGGGGAGTTCGAGACACTCCGAACTGTCTGATTATGATGGGGCTCGGATACCTGGCTCTTGCATGATTCAGTTCGGCCTACGCCACTCCTAACCTGTCGACTTGTCTTCGTTTCCATGGTAGACTGGCCTTTCTTTATCTTGTTAGCTTTATCTTTATTAGTAGACTTTTCAGCTGCTGATGACTTCATAGATACTGATGAAGTGTAAATTTCTTTGGTCAGACTAGAACTACCTAATGTTGATTTGACTGAAACATTGTCTGATTTCTTCTTATAACTTTCTATCTTAGCTAGGCTATTTTTTGTAGACACTGATTTATTTGATTTACACAAAGAGTCAGGTGTGCATGGTGTTGTTTCTTTTTCATTAGAATCTGAAATCTTATCTCTTTCTTCAGTGTCATTTACATTATCACTAGAATCTATATTATTAGTAAATGATGAAATAGTCACATTAGAATCTTTTTCTGTTTGCGTCTTATCACTATCTGATTCCTGTATATCAACACTGGTCTTGCAATCAAGTGCGCTTGCAGCAGGAGCGTTCTTTCTACATGTCTCACCTATCTTCTCTGTTTTTACTTTCCTCCCTGTTTTCATCAGTTCTCCGTTCTGAGGGCCTGTTCCAGGGGCATATCGCTTTGCAGAACTATCCTTTGATCTCCTGGAGGTGTTTCCACTTTCCCTTTCCGAGCTGCTCCTATCGCCAGTATTTTCCACAACACTTTTTACTTCACCGCCAAATGTTCCCAGGTCGGTGTGTTTCTTCTGCCTTCTGGTTTCACAAGTGTGAATTTTGTGCATCACATCACTATCACACTGACAGACATGCTTCTCAATGTTAGTACCGTCAGTGTCGGTCAGCGCGTCCTTGTTGCTATCCTGAATAACAGCATCCACCTCGGAAAGCTGTCCTCCAATTAGGCCCAATTTGTCTTTCACAGTTTCATCCACTTTCTTTGTAACATTGGTTGGCACATCAGATTTTGAACTGTGATGTGTGGGTAAGACACTACTACTTTTTGCAGTGGTGGGTTTCTTTCTGAGCTTCTGATGGCAGTCAGTAGTTGATTTATCACTCGGCACACTGACGGCAGTTGATGACATGGATGTGCGGGTAGATAGCCGCAGCTCGTTCACGGTCTTATCCTGGACAGAGGTGGATTTCGTACATTTTGATTTCACAGAAACTTCTGTCTTCTTACGGTTTTTACTTTTCCTTTCCATCGGAGGAGACAAAAGCAGGTCTGGGTTTGTTGGAGATCTCACCCTTGGTATTAGTTTCTTAGCCATTTCAGGACTGCTCTTAATTGCAGAAGAAATGGTGGGCCTCATTAACCTAGAGGTACTGTCACTGGCTTTCTTCTTGGCAGCCTCTCGTAACCCTACCCCTGGGCTCGCCTCTCTCCTCTCAGATGAATTAATCTCCAATGAAGCCTGGCCAATCTGCCGTTTTAATCTCTCACCCTTATGTTTGGGAGGTATCGTATTCTTCTCTCTAAGAGGCCCACTTGACTTGCTCGCCATGGTGATGTTCTGGTCACTGGCACGCTCTACTGCTGATTGGTCATGTCCAACACGGGCATTATTGTCGTATATACACTGGTGATTACCACCACTTATTTCACCATCAACATAGGCACAGTAAGTATCCACAATGCTAGGGTTATCACCTTCAGTACTCGTCTGTCTAATACCATCCTCTGGCAGATTAGAATTAATCCAATTCTGGATGGCATCTGCACTTTTTCTCCCAGTCGCGGGACAACACAGATTGGAAGATACGGAACGTGGACTACCATTCACATCTGTGCAGAGTTCAGTCTGGGCACGGCTTGATACACGTGTGCTTAACGAGACTGGCGACTGATCACCTTTGCTCCTTACCCCCTTTCTCTCCTTATCAGCATGAGATAATAACCTCGAGCCGATTCTCTTTCCTGCTTCTAATGATTCCTCTTCTGCATCTGCTTCTGTCAGATTTCCCGCTGCATTTATGACATTCACAGATGTGAGTTGGTTCTCCTTAGAGAGTGCATGTGCATCTTCCTTAGGTAACGTCACTAGATATGACACACTATCTGAAATTAGCAGCAGCCCCGTCTTCTCAGGTATCTCGCCTTCCCTGATTTTACTCTCACTTGTACTTGAAGTTTTTCTCCCAGTTTCACAAACCTGAGAAGAGCCAACTCGGTGCTTCAATGATTTACCACCGCCTGCCAAAACACTGGAAGACGTAAACTGCGACAGGGAACGGCTTTCTCTATTTTTTACTGTTGGTTTTCTATCAGGAGCCTCATCAGAGCCTGTCTCTTCATTTGAAATGTCTTTAACATGCCTGAGCAACTTTGTGTTTGTGTGGATGAGAGATTGAGCATGCTTCTGTGTTCCCTGGCAATGCGGAGTGCCAGATTCATTTCCACTAACTTTTTCTATAACTTGGCACTCACTGAAGTCATCGAGAATAGTACAGTCTGAAAGGGAAAATATATTTACATAAAATTTGCCTATAATAAATTCTAAGGACCTGGGGCCCTATTATCGAAACGTTCTTACGATCTTCTTAGCCTAAGAACGTTCTTAAGTTTATCTTAAGGATACCTATAGCATGATCTAAGAACGTTCTTAAGAAGTTTCGAGAATAGGGGCCCATAAGCATTGCAGGGATGTATAGAATTAAAACCTCACCAGATGATGATATCAATATTAATATTAATATTAATATTAATAATAATACAGATCATGTCCTGAAGCAGGTAATTACGTCACTTGCAGGTTCATCTTCCTCATCCCAAGAATTAAGTTAACACACAACCCTTGAAATAAAAATGCACCTGCCTCTGCAATGTATGCATTAATCTATTCATACAGTGACACAATGTGATTGTTTACATTTGAATGACAGCTGAAACCGATCCGTGAAATAGTTCCGTGTTGTGAACACTTGTTTAGGGTTATTTACAAAACGAGTCATCGTTAATCGTACACTTACCGTTACTCAGCAATCGCCTGTTGCCGACGTCCGTCCGTTCACATACCGTGGAGTCTAATCCCGTTATCAACCCATTTTCCTTGTCTGCTTGGTCACAACTCGTGCATTTCTGACCGTGGACGAGGCATTCCTGGTCTTGTCCATTCCGTCCAGCGTGTGATTTGTTATTGTCAATTGTTTTAGAATCAAACGATCTTTGACATTTTCCCCGCTTGTCTGCACGTGGCACGTGTCGCGCGGTGTCGTCTGCTAGCACTGTCGTCTGCCCGCTGGGCGAGTCCACGGAAACCCCGTCAGTGATCTCTACTTGCCTGCACCCAGCCACACCTCTACCCTGCACACGGGCCTCGACAGAATGCAACACCTTCTCGTCTGATAAGCCTGTTATATTCACCTCACTTGCCGCGCACCTTTCACCGTATCGGATTTCACGTCGTCTGCTCGTTTTACAATCCGTGCCATTTCGATCTGATGTTATCTCTTCTTCGACTAAATTACCTGACAGGGAGATTGTGTCCGTGTTGAGGTAACTAGCGACACGACAATCTGTCTTTGAGGATGTGTTAACAACCACCCCTATCTTTCCTGCTTGTCCGAGGCCAGTAACAGAGACCCGCTTACCACTCGGCTTCGAGAGCACTGCGATTTTACTGCCTTTCAAGCCTCGCGTTGCACCATATTTGCCTCCCTTTTTCTCCATACCATTCGTTAAACTGGACGCATGCTCGAGAGGTACTTTCTCCGATATTTTCTCACATTTACCCCGCTTCCTGACACCGACACTTCCGCTGTTTGCGCCCAGACCTCGGAGAGTGGATTCCTTCTGAACCACTGACAACTCGGTCTTGCCATTCTCAACACCAGTAATAGTATATCTGCACTTTTTCTTTGCGGCTACATCGTGAGACGTGCATCCTGTCCCACACTTTAAACTTTTCCCCTTCTCCTGAAAATTGACATCGGACTTGTGTCGGTGCTGACAGAGACCCGACGGTGGGTGGCAACCATTACTCCGTATTCCTAGGCCTACCTGGCAGCCGTTTGATGAGTTCTGCAGGTATCTGGTATGGCTAATGTTACATAACACCGACTTACTCTCTCCGAGATGAGCGGGAGAACATTTGTTCGCTACAGTCTGCCTATCAGCATAATGCCTCCCCTGTCTTTGTGAGGCAAACTGAGGCAGACGGCCGAATGGAGAGGAGGTTTGGTCGACCCGAACTTTCCTTGATCGATCAATAATCGCCGGAGCCAAAACTTGGCAAAGTCCACTGTTCTCTCTGCAACTGCTTCTCAAACGCGAACTCGGGACCCGATGTAGAATAATAGTAGAAGTTTGGGAAGTCGGTGGCTTGTTCCGTCTGTTACTGGTACCCACGGGTGCACCGGTGTCCTTAGTCTGGGGTCTGCGTTGTCTGACTGTCACGCGCGCATTGTCTCCTCCTTCCGCTGTCACTGACAGTCGCTGCAGTGCACATTCTGGCTGAACACCACCATCCCGACAACATGTTCCGACATCAGTGTTGTTATTTTTTCTGTCGCTTACAACGCCAGTCGGGCTTTGTTTATTTGTAAAAGTGTGTTTGTTAGTCTTTCGAGATTTGTCGTTGCCCGCGAGTCGGTCTACGACTTTTGATCGATTTCGGTTACTGTAAGACATCGCCATGGTATCAAGAACATGATAAACCCGTTAATACACGCGGCTTATAGTACACACTCTTAGTCACCGTCTCAAAGGTCGATATACTTCTTTATGCCAACAAATTCCAAACCTGAAATGATTAAAAACTATATTTATATATACTTGTATGAATACTCAAGGTATGATAAGATCACGTCTATGTGTACACTTGAAGTTGTAAGTCATAACGTGTGGCTATGTTATATATGTAGGCCTATAACGCATTAGTCATTCAACAAAACTGTCTGGTCGTAATGTTAAGTATTTCTGACAGTGGTGACAACTTGCATTCGTATAACATGTATTGGATATATTTTAAATGTGATATACTTGCATGTATTCTAGTGTATTCTATATTAGAGTAATACTGTTCTGATGTAATCGTATATAACAGTTTCCTTATTGTATAACGCTACGTAAAATTATTGGTGTGATTTCCATTAATAATCCTTTTGCATGTATGCGAGTTAAAATACCCTATGTCACGGTGACCGCTAAACCCCTGCTCCCAAACTTGCCTATACTATTTCAAACTTTCTGCATAAATGAATACAGACGAGAACTGATACCTAAATCATGTAAAAGTTTCCATTTTTACAATTCCAACACGCATTTTGCCTCTAAAATATTGATTTTGTGATCATATAAAGCGATTCGCTACATGCAAGACTATCTGTATTTCAACGTGTGACCCGTATCATGCCACATATATAGCTTACAGTTACTCTACAGTCAATACGTTCAACATCTTCATACCGTATGTTCATACACTTCCTGTTGAAAATGCATTCACTTCCGGTTAGACGCTCATTCGCTTTTATATCTTTATTCACTTCCTGTCGGCGTAAATATTCACTATTTATGCACACATTTTATTCACGGGAAGACTCGTTCACTCCCCGCGGGATTAAGTCGTATGCAATGGATTTAATTAAGCAAATTAAGCCTCCAGAGAATAATCAATACCATCGCATTAAACAACAGAAGCGAGACTTCCTCGGACGAGGTATCAGGGAGGAATTAATATACACCAGCTTTGAGTGGCGTCCGCATCAAATCAAGCTAAAGTGAGAAGGACTAATTTAATAGAATAAGATTGACTTGGTGAATTGGCAACCCGCCGAGGTTCACCAAAGGGGTAGTTTCTGTAAGTGAGGAAGAAGGAATAGGCGATAGCTACAATCTGCACTGAAATGTTGTATACCATTTATTAATAGTGTTATTTGAATTTCCTTGTTCAATCTTTCCTTCAACACTTCCTGATAATTATTGCCAAGATTGAATCACTTCCTTGAATGTAATATGTCCGTATCTGAGTTGTCCCATTGGCAGATCTTCGTTAATTAAAAAAAGTAGTTCATGAATATACAGTGATGAAAATATCTCGCTGGCTTCTAATGTTAACTTTTAGCACACTTCCCGCCTTGGTATACTGTCGCTGATTACGAGGATAGTGCCAGTAATGCTCATGTCGTATCCCTCAACCCTCAATTTAGTGATTACGGGTGTGACGATCAAAAGAAGCCCAGATCACGTTTAGTAATCTACTTTAAGAGGTCATTACATCGGTGAAGTATGGTTGGTAATAGTGACAGCATTTCATGATTGTCTGTGACAGACTTTAAGGAACACCTCTTCATTATATACATTTACTCGTATAAGTTAGGGAACAGCGAAGGTATACATCAAAATTAGGTTTTTAGGAACACCCACATATAAAATACTAGTATAGACTAACAAACATACAGTATTTAATGACTAGACGTACCATTATAGACTTGTTATGAGATCCTCCGTGTATATATATATATATATATATAGACGTCAGCAACCTGTGCACGTAGGCTTATAGACTATACCTGGATCCAATGTTGTATAACAGCCAGTGTATTATAAGTTGCAATGTGCTGCCAACACTACACCTTCACTATACATGTACATGTACCTGTGCCCAGTTGTAATGTTGTGCATCAACGAGTATAGCACTCCGGCTTCCCAACCAGTCATACCAGGAAACATTTTATCCTTGGTGTAATATATTAGGCTATAAGCAAAACCAGTGGTTTCATTCAAATTATATAGTTTGACATGACCTGCATTTGGGAGAATATTTCGAAATACTTCTTGGAATGAAAAACCTAATAACAAATTCCATGAATGTGTACGACCTAACCAAAAACTAAAGTAAAAAAGTGTTCATCATTAAAAGATTCTGTCGACTCTAATATCACCAAATAATTATATACTTTGGACTAAACATAGGTTTCTCATTCCTTGAAGTATTTACCAAGATTTTCTACCAAGTAGATGTCTCAGTATAAGTCATGCCAAACTTATTATATGCCTATACTATAATGTTCAATTATATTTTCTCGAGACTAATGACGTTTCTTTTTGTAAAACTGATGCTTGACAGAACAGAACAGATAGTTATTCTGGAAACTGTTCCTATTTTTAAAAGCGGTGTAGATTGGACTGATTGCCTCCGTGTTCTTGCTATAATTATCATGGGGCCAAAAAAACACCCAGATTTCTATAGGTTTTAAAGTAATTAAAAATACAATATAGAAAGTCTACTGTAGAACATGGCGGACAGAGGCCTGGCCTAAGTGGGCTGTAAACATATGGTTCTAATGCGGGCATGTTGACCTATAGACTATGGCGCCGTTTGAACATGGACACCCTTATGGTGGAAATACTGTTCTGTGATCTATGTTTTCATCATCTGGCACATCCGGGAATTAAACTTGTCGGACCACGTGCTGGTAACTATTCAGGAGAAGGCGATGTTTGTTCGGAGTCGTGGATAGAAAGTGCACTTGTATCTGAGCTGGCTCAACACGCTCGCATCTCGTTAGAATATATTACGCCAATCTGCTTGCGTACCCCGACTTCCGGTCAGCAGATGGCGCATAATATAGGCATGCGTACGGGGTTTCAATCAGAATGAATAAGATTAGTTTGCACATATATACAAAATACAGATGCTGATTTCAGAATGCGTGTCGTATGCATCATCCTATAATGTAAAGTTAAAGCTCTGCATGTCTTCCTGTCATCCGTCAACACTGAGCGCTGATCGAGATGGTCGGATGATGACGCCATGTTGCAGTCAAATAGGCAGTGCACATAGTGCAGCCCAACTGCCAGTGTGCAGAATACAGATGGTCGACTGCTTGATCTGCAGATGGTGGAGTTAGGTACGATTTAAACATTACAGATAGCACTCAGTTACGTGGCATACAGATTGATTCTTAAAATATTACTTCCAATGTGAAGTGTTGTAGATGAACGTGACTGAAGTGATAACCAGATGCTATCAGCTAGTTATAGAAGTACGCCTAGCTTACATGAACATCCTCGAGTCACAGTGTCAGTCGCTTCTCAAACACTACAGTGTAAGGAGGCTCTGTATAGGATGCCACGATACGCCCACCTCACGATACGATAAGTATCGCGATAATCATGGATAATAGGCTCACGATCGGATAAGATACGTATCGCGATTCTGGTTTTAAACTTTAGAAATGCTTTTGAATACTAACAATAAATGAAGAGCTGTCACCATGTGTAGGTTATGTATTCTTATGTTCAGTATAATGTATACAAATTATGAAGAAACAAAGTGAAAATCTGATAACTTTAATAAAGAAATGACACGCTTGGTGAGTAATTGTACGAATTATCAGGGATACACTTGATATGGAATGAATAGTTATTGGTTTTTTAAATAAAAAGCTAAATGAATTATGAATCTACTTGCGAAGAGTGAATCGTGTATCGCGATGCTAGAGAGAGAAGCGGCGATTTATCGATGCATCGATGAACCGTTGTTCCAGTAATAGGCTTAGGCCTACTAGTTCTATTCTGATCAATTTAGTTCCGAAGCTATTGTAAATTAATTAAGTTTGGCTTCGTAGTAATACTGAACCAAGCATTCATCCGATTAATATATAATAACTCCTAGCAATCGTGTCACACCCATATGTTATCAACCAGCATCTGACAAATACACCCACACAATAAGTATGTCATGAACCATGCCATGCCTTGCATGGCTGACAACCTATTACAGTGGAGATGGGTTACTATTATCAGAATGTCCTTGTCACACCCAAGTAACATTATTTATCATATCAAGACCAACAGTCGTATGTATACAGGCGAGTTTCGGTCGTAAACGTATGTATCGGGTTGGAGCGGACTTAAATAAATAATAATCACACCCAAAAGAGATCAGGATTAGCCAGTATATATATCTTTGATACGTTAAGTACGGTCTGACTAACGCCTCTTTATAGCACAGATCTTACTATAATTATTAAATCGCAGCAGGAAATAGCCTTTCAAGTATTAGCGTGTTGTTTGAGCGTCAGGTGACCCAGTTGCATGGTAAATTGTCCCTTATAAATAGAGATCACACGCGTGTTTTCTATGTCGGCGCATTTCCTGTCAAATAATGGCTAAGAGGTCAATGTCGACAATGTTCAATGGTAATGTGACCCTGAATTGCAAGGTACATCACCGCCAGGTGTGTTCAACGTACTAATTAGAACATATGTAATCGCCCAGTATGATATGAGAATATAATATTATCATGTTTATTTGAGAATTAATAATTTAAATATAAAAATGTATAACTTGTTTAATACTGATGAAATAATATACAATAGTATTTCTAGTAGCCTACTGTAAACATTTTAAGGATCGTGAGTATACTATGTTGTCAACTCGTCACGAGGGGTATATGGAATGATGTACCCCGCTTGAGAGCCCCTGTACCCCGAGCC
>JAVCKZ010038337.1:0-19213 GCA_034780755.1 Lepetodrilus elevatus | reverse complement strand
TACATGTTGTATTGTTGTGTTGGTAGATGACGAGCCTGACGACGGAGCTCAGCACTACGTGATCATCCACGGCTTCCACAACCCACACCTGCTGAATCAGCTCCTGGAGGTGGGGGTGGGGGTGGACGCCGTCATCAGGATGACCGCCCAGGACTACATCCCACTGGAGGAAATGCTGGCACCCCACGAGGAGAAGGACGACAAGGCTCGGGGTTAGGACCACTTCCTCTTTGTTAAAATCAGAATCAGAATCAGAATTATTATAATGATGTGCACATATATATATTGCGCTAAATCCATGGTATAAAGCTTGCTCATTGCACTTGTATGGAATGGCACGAACAGTTAAAATATTTTTTTCACAGTGGCTAACAGTTATTCTTCTATTAATTTACATTAAATCCTGTTTTGTTTTTATCATAACTTCATGTTAAATATTTCTTTGTCATCTTTTCCTAAATTATGCTATGCCCATCTTACTTTCACTGCCAGTCATAAGGACTGGTAAGTCTTGAGAAGTTACCCGTCCTCATATATGTTGGCCAATGATCGATTATATACATTTAAAAAAAAACACAAAAAAACAACATGACAAGGCTGAAACTTGACCAGTCCTCGCTGAAAATACCCCATCGCGGGCGTGTGGACGGGCTCTATTTCGAACACTGATTGTATGTATACGCACACACACATATATATTATGTGGTCATGTGTTTCTGCAGCTCAAGAGGAGGTGTTGCGAGAGGAGATGAAGGTGATGAGGAAGGAGTTGAGGAAGTTCTGGAAGGACTTGCTGCTGATCCTCCAGAAGAACTCTGACCTCTCCAAGCTCCACAACATCCCTCAGCTGGAGTACGAGGTCAAGAGTCTCATTGTGCCGTCCAGTCTGGAGGACAACGACCAGCGGGTGAGTCTGCCACTGTGTCCACTCATGTCCACTGTCAAGGTTCACTCATGTCCATACAAATATCCACTCGTGTCCAGACAAATGTCCACACATGTCCACTATCAATGTCCAATCACGTCCACCACCGATGTCCACTCATGTCCATCATTAATGTCCACTATATCCACTCACGTCCATTATCAATGTCCAGTCAGTCTACAGTCTGTTAGTATTAATCCTCAATTTAAAAAAAAATAATATTAAAAAAGTACACTCAAAAATACATACCGTACAAGAAATAATTGTGTGTGATCTTAATTAATTGATGAAAATAATTGATTATGAACATGCCTTTTTGGTTGAATTGTAATTTTCTAGTTATTATGCTTCCCAATTATTTCATGTATGTATTCTTGAGTGTACATTTTGAACATAATTAATGATAATTATTTTTCTCTAAATTAATAAATTATCTAATAATTTGATGAATTCTAAATTTCTAATAATTCAAACTGTGATAAAAAATATCTGTTCAAATTACATTATGGTATCCTCCATTCTTAATAAACTGTGATCAATGTTGATATATGATCCAGTTTGCCATTGTTTAATTACACATCTCACTTTTCTTCATTAGACAACATTTGGGACTGCCTTGTTTGAGGACCTCGCCGTGATGATCTACGACCTGATCGACGCCCGGCGTCTCTATCAGACATTTCTGGAGCATCTGCGCTTGCTGCATGTTCCACTCCATGGGCAACTTACACTGCCAGGTACCAATGTGCTGAGGTTCTTCTTAATGTTCTACTTGTCCAGGCATGAACGTAACCTGGTGGTTATTAATAAGCCACTTGTCTTCATCCGTGGAATTGTCGCGTATGGTTGAAATCATCGTACTTATCCACAGTACGATGATTGTGTTATGAAAATCATTGCTCCTAACATATTAGGGGACTCGTATAATATTTTCTACAATTTACTGAGTTTGAATCTTAGCTAAGTATGTTTTAATATAGTAAATAATTATTTCTCAGTACTCAATGAACTACCTTCAAAATTTAAGTATAATGATGTACACACAGCAATGTCATGCTAGCTGTGACTGCGATACGACATGTCGACATTCCTGATTGATCCCGTCCATGTCACAGATAACCAGTCCAGTGGGCCGACCACCCCTGCCCCCCCTGCGGGCCCCCAGGTCAGCCAGACGTCCATTGGTGCCGAGACGGACTCAGTGGACATGCGGTACTACACCGACCTCATCAACTGTGTCCCCCAGGAGAGCGTCAGCATCGCCCTCATCATGCACTGTATGCTGGAACAGGTGAGTCCTACCTCTGTCTACTACCACCTCTGTCTACTACCTCTGTCTACTACCACCTCGGTCTACTACCATCTCTGTCTACTACCTCCTGTCTACTACCACCTCTGTCTACTACCACCTCTGTCTACTACCTCTGTCTACTACCACCTCTGTCTACTACCTCTGTCTACTACCTCTGTCTACTACCACCTCTGTCTACTACCACCTCTGTCTACTACCACCTCTGTTTACTACCTCTGTCTACTACCACCTCTGTCTACTACCACCTCTGTCTACTACCACCTCTGTCTACTACCTCTGTCTACTACCTCTGTCTACTACCTCTGTGTCTACTACCTCTGTCTACTACCTCTGTCTACTACCTCCTCTGTCTACTACCTCTGTCTACTATCTCTGTCTACTACCTCTTGTCTACTACCTCTGTCTACTATCACCTCTGTCTACTATATCTGTCTACTACCTCCTCTGTCTACTATCATCTCTGTCTACTACCTCTGTCTACTACCTCTGTCTACTACCTCCTCTGTCCACCTCTGTCTACTACCACCTTTGTCTACTACCTCTGAAAACAACCTCTTAATTTTCTGAAACCAATCGGAATAGCTGTGTAGTACACATAGAAGCCCACACTCCATCTCCACACACAAATATATATTGCTGAACTATACTCGTCTCTCCTGTATGTTGCATGGCATTTTGATGACATTTAACATGAGATAATGTTCTGTGTCAGATTGATGCGACTGAACTGAACAAGGAACCGCCCAGTGAGCAGCTGCCCCAGGCTAGAACTGACGGGCTCAACAACCAGCTGGCCGCCCATCTCAGTGACGTGGCCTTCAAGCTGGCTCTCACGGAGGACGAACACAAGGTATCAGAATAGAAGGACGACAATTAACACTAGTCCATTAACCCATGACATGTCTCCCAATTTTGAAGAGCCTGTAGACATTTTATGTTTTTATTACATTTTCCCAAAAGTGTCCTATAATGGTTTGACAAAATTTCACATTTACTGCAACATTCAGTGCTGTGGATGTTGCAGGTTTCCTCTTGCCATAAACTGACTAGCCATGATATATGTGAAAGAATCTTGAAAGCGGCTCTAAACCCCAATTCAACAATTTGTAATTTTCAGACTAGTAGAATTATATTTAATTTAATGCCTGAATTCACATTGACAAACAGTTTTCTAGTTATCTGACCAGCTAACATAACTCTCTGTGTTTTCTCCAGGACCTGTCCGATGTGTTTGACCTCCCAGAGCGGTATCCCGAACAGCCCCGGCAGCCCCTGCTGATGAACAGCAAGGACGACATCACGATACGCACACACCATCTGGAGACGGTGCACGGATTCAACCCCCTGGAGGCGGAGCAAGCCATGCTGAAGCACGTGATCTTCTCTCAGATGAGAGACCTCCCCAGACCCACGTCCGGCATCATCCGAGAGCGCGCCGCCAGGCTGCAGGAGCTGGTTCACTTCTGTGTCACCGGGACCATGTCACCTTCAGGTGGGCCAGTCTTCTTGACCACTCATTGACCACTCATAGACCAATCCTTGACTGCTCAGATCACTTCTTGATCACTCCTAGACCAATCGTTGACTGTTCATAGATCACTTCTTGACTACTCCTTGACCACTCCTATACCACTTCTTGACCACTTATTTATTTGATGTGGATCAGTCTTGATCACTTATTGACCAACCACTGACCACAACTTGACCACTCCTCGACGACCACTCCTTGACTTGACCACTCCTTGACTTGACCACTCCTTGATCATGAAAATATGGATGATCTATGATAGTCATTCCTTCATTTTAGTTAGTTTTCTCTTATCCAAGGCTAAGCAACTGCTCACGGCCGAAATATTCCTGCTGTGACGTAATGCACTAATTCCATCAATCAAAACCTGGTTGCCAATACAACCACTGGGTCATATACATGATAAAAGGTCTATCTTTGTCTCGGGAAAGTGGATGTTGAGGTAAATGTATACTATAACCCTGTATATGTGCCCATTTACTGAACCCAGTAAATACGGCGAACCTTTCATAAAATGTCGTCCCATTCCACAGAAATTGACCGAGCTTTCAAGCAGTTCGTGTTCGAGTCGATGGACCTCGCCGCGGCCGATACCAACGGATTCATCCTGACTCGACACAGCGAGGGGGTAGAGCACACCGCCATCCCCTGGGACGACCCCTATCCCTACTACAAGGGTATGATCCCACACCCCGAGAAATCTCAGCCCTCCAAGTTCCCTTATCTCTCCTCCCCTTCTGATGATGAGCGTTCAGGTATTTTGCTCTCTGTCGTCTTCGGTTTGCTGTCTTCTGTCTGTGAGTGGCACTGTCCTGTAGAGTTGTAACCCAATTAACAGGTCTGTTTGTGTCTGGTGTCTGGTGTGGGGAACATAGTGGAGTGCGATGGAGACACTGGATGGTAGCAGTGTCGTAACATCTGACCCGTAGCATCTCTGTACAGTAGAACACAGGTATGACTTTAATTTTGTGTTCAGTGTTTAGATGTGTAGAAGCATAGAGGCAAACCATGTTTTGTTTTAATTTCTCATTTGTCACGTAAACAATTTTGACTGAAAACTAAATATTCAATCTGTAATATCATCGCCTATGTGAGATATTCCCGCTGCGACGTTAAACATTAATTCAATCAAAACCTCTTGTACAGAAGACCCCGTGATTCATATCAACAGATGAAAATAATATGCTAATCACATCAGGAATCGGCAAAATGCAGTGAAAGAAAATGATCTCAAAATCAACTGGTTTAAATAGACTTGGACAGGATCATATTTCGCACTACCTAGTATTTCTTCTGTTGAGTGTAGTAATACAACTTTTGATTTCATGGAAAATATTCTTTGTTTGTAACATTTATATTGCATAATATGCTTATGTACCAAGGTATTGGGGTAGACGCATTAGAAATTAAGTACCGTAACTTAGTTTTAGAGGGGCAATATAATTAGTCACCATTTATTAAGATAAACTGTGGTATGCCTACCATGTACTGTTTCTCTTACTGTGTCCAGCAGAATAGTTTAGTATTGGTCTATTTTAGTACATCATCCATTGATACATACATCCGTACACATATTTTCATGGCAAAGTACTCGTTATGGATGCTATTTGGTTTTACATTTCCCCATAATTTTACCTGTAAAAAAAATACTTGTACCACAGTGGGATAGTATTGTATCGTATTAGAACTGAGAAATCAAAGTAATGATATGTTCTGCTGTTTCTGGATACCGTACTTGAATGGTATATGGATGTGATAGAAACTACTAGTATATTTGAAACTTATAACAAAACAGGTTGTTTTATGCTGACAGCTCCCATTCTATAGCTTCCATGCTTCCAGATCATCTCACACCTAATTCTCCACAAAGTTGTTGGAGGCAAATTTAAATGTTTACCAAAATCATCAACAAATTTGAAATATTTGTCTGCAACATAATTGACAAGAACTAACATTTGGCCCCGAGATTACAAAACTATTTTGAGTACAAACCCATGCTAAAAACGTTTTGTTCACAAATCCCCATAACAAAAATTGAGATTTAGCATGAAATCGTACTCAAGAAGGTTTGTAATCTTGGAGCCAGATCTTTCTGACACGTAATAATAATAACAATATCCACTTATCTATATATCTATCTCACTCCTGAAAGCATGCTCAATGCACTTCACATGCTTTCAATGCAAAGCCATAACACTGTGTGTTGTTATTCTTTCGCCCAGGCAGTGATCTAGAGTGGCAAGAGAACGTGTCCCTGTCCAGTTCCTCTTCCACCGGCGGCTGCGTTATACCTCCCACCCCCACCCCCACCCCCACCCTTACCCCCAAGCACTCTCACCATTCCATCTCTACTACCGAACATCTTCCTGCCATCACCATCAACTGCTTCGTCCAAAGTCCCACGCCACTCAATTCACGTACGCAGCTTCCGTGTTTGTTATCAGCGTTGCATCGGGCCTTGATTTTTCCAAACAAACTGAGATTTTACTCAAGTTACAGCACTAAGTCAATGAGAGAAGAGATTCAGCTGAGAAAAAGCTCAAATTCAAGTTTGTTTTTCGAGAAATCGAGGCCAGATTATTTATAATTTATTTACAAAATTTTATTTACAAAATTTATACGTTGATTCACTTGCCGCTTCGAAACAATGACAGTCTTAATTTTCCTTCTGAGAAAGTCCTAGGAGTCTACGTGTTTGTAATGTGATGACAAATAATTGATGACATCATTATGCCAATGTCATTAAAATCAGATCTGAAATTGACGCTTGGATATTTGATATAAGGAGAGAAATGAGATGTGATTGTCGATCTCATTATGCTTGTCCCGTTATGACAATCAATGTGCTATATATAGTTCCTTCCGCGAAAATAATTCTTATATCAAACATTATCACATATCACAATGTAACTTTCCATGACTGTCATTATATGAGATGATGTTTGAGTTATCATTCACAGTATTCAGCCATGAAAGTAGTAGTGAGTGGGCAAGAATACCAAATTTAATGCAATTTCATTTCGTTACCTGCTACCCTCAAGGCACTGTGAAAACTTGTGACTCGAACGTCATTCCTTAACCCTCTCCATGCTGGAGGCAACTGGAGAAGTCCTAAAGAGAAGTGCATGTGCCTAATCCAGCAGGGAGCGGGTTAAAGAGTCTCGAACAGAATCTTTATGTGTAGAAAACACAAAGAATTAATGATATTACACCATGACCAGTGTAATGAAAATGTCTCAAAAACATGATATTTTATCAATAAATCAGCAAAACATAGGTAAAAAGTTAATTTATTGAAAACCATATTTTGGAGAAAATGTCATGATTGTTCATGGTGGAATAACATCACTTGTGGGTTTTTACAAATGAAGGTTGTTATAGTCCCCTTTTGATTGTTGTTTTGTTTTGTTTTGCTTGCATTACAAACTTATTCAGGTTTAGTTTTTCTGTTATATTGCATGCTTTGGATGCTCTGTTTAATACCATCATTAGAACAACACATCATACCATATATACCATCATTAGAACAACACATCATACCATATATACCATCATTAGAACAACACATCATACCATATATACCATCATATGAACAACACATATTCTTTATTTATATATTGGTAAAATAAATGTGCAATATCTTAGATTTTTTTCATATAATGCTTTACAATCAGATTATCAGCAGATATTGTCAACAATTTGATATGAATACAAATTACTCAGATTGTATAGTGCCCATTGTCATCAACATAGTTGTCTTTGTTTAATATATGAGAAAAGGAATAACTTACACTATTGCATTAATCTTTGTATAAAGTCAGATTTTATGTCAACAAATAGATTAATCCTATATGAACGTTACTGCAGAATTATAGTTATCTCCCTTGGTTCATGGGGATCAGCTACGAGGTCTGGATTGTAGTTGCTTGAAATATAATGTGATGCCATTCCACAGGAGCGTGTTCACCAACGCCTGACGACAAGCCGCATGAGGACCTAACCATGGCCAACGTAGCCAAACTGAAGACAGACCATGACAGGTCACGGTCACATTCACGGTCACATTCACAGCCACATTCGCGGTCACATTCGAGGTCACATTCGAGGTCACATTCGCGGGCATCCAGTGCTGACAGCAAGAAAGGCATCCTGCGCCCGTCATCCAGACCCGCCTCACCCGCGACCAAATACTCTCGCAGCAACTCAGGTAAACACCTCACCCTCAGGTAAATACTCTCGCAGCAACTCAGGTAAACACCTCACCCTTGGCTAAATACTCTCACAGCAACTCAGGTAAACACCTCACCCTCGACCAAATACTCTCGCAGCAACTCCGGTAAACACCTTACCCTCGGCTAAATACTCTCTCAGCAACTCAGGTAAACACCTCACCCTTGGATAAATACTCTCGCAGCAACTCAGGTAAACACCTCACCCTCGGATAAATACTCTCGCAGCAACTCAGCCTCACCCTCGACCAAATACTCTTGCAGCAGTTAGGGCATGCCTGTCCTGATTGTTGGTGAGCTTGGTTTTACATGCACAGTGCTCCCTCGATATAGCGCCCTTCGATGCACCGCAGGGTCCAATGTGAACCCCATTTTAAAAATAAAATAAAATAAATTTTAAAAAATCTCCAATTATATTCATTGATATAACGCGGGTGGCATGTCATGGACCCCAACTTCAGCGTTATATCGAGGGAGGACTATGGGTGAGATAAACCGATTGTCTAAGTAAAAATAATAATTCTATATCTAAATTTGCACCTACTTTCCACGATTGCATGGTCCGGGCTTTGCAAAGTCATTTTTAATTGGCCCTGATGTCTTTGATACCTCTCTTGTTAATGTCTCACACTGCTGTTCCACTGAGTGCTGACTGACACTGTTCCACCGACTGCTGACTGACACTGTTCCACCGACTGCTGTCTGACACTGTTCCACTGACTGACACTGTTCCACTGACTGCTGACTGACACTGTTCCACTGACTGCTGACTGACGCTGTTCCACCGACTGCTGACTGACACTGTTCCACCGACTGCTGACTGACGCTGTTCCACCGACTGCTGACTGACACTGTTCCACCGACTGCTGACTGACACTGTTCCACCGACTGCTGACACTGTCCCACTCACTGTTTCTAGTCCATTTTGAGATGTCGTCGGACGGCCACCCGACTGTAGCCATCCTGTCTGGCTGCACAGCGGACGGCGAGAACCCCATTAGTGAGGAGGACCAGAGCGTGGAGGACAGCATCAGAGAGATCATCGAGGCGCAGAAGAGGAACCTGGAGCAGTGGTGCTTCGCCGAGCACTTCGAGGCTCCCGTGCTCATGCAGGTACGTGACTGTCCATTATACTCGTACTTGTATTTGTGGAGGGACAGGAATCCTGGTCCCGAGATTACAGAACTTGTTCGAGTACGATTTCATTCATAACTCGCTCACAAATTCCCATATAAAATTTGAGTTTGAGCATGAAATCAAAATGTTATTGGGTCCTGGTTAAGGACGGGAAGGGTATCTATTCCCTGGACCCGGACCCAATTCCCAGTAATGTGATTGGCTCATGTGATTAGAGCTATGGCTAGGAAAATATTTACATCATATTTTGAGTCACATGATCCAATGAGATTGCCTGGGTCCGGTTCTGGGTCTGGGTCTAGGGAGTAGATCTTGCCATAAAGACATAGGAGTCATCATTTTGTTTTCTGTTTAATAATGATTTATTTTACATTTCTGACTACATTGTATGTAATACATGGGATACTGTGCCAATCTGCTATATAGTAACCATTACATGGGCAACTTTGTGATCTTTGTCATGGGAAAGTATTTGCAATGTGTTTGTCGGTATCCACTTTCGAAACACTGATTGAGCTACACATAGTAAAAACCCCACATTTTTACCAAGGTCAGTAACTGAACCAATCAGCATCCATTATAATAATGCTGACACACCTCTCACAGCTTGAAAACAAAGTTCCCCACGGGTATAATATACATGGCAGAGTGGGTTAGTATCCCATGACTTACACACAATGTCCTGATGACAAATGTCCAACTCATGTATGCGTGTCTGTCCACAGGTGATGAAGGAGGCCATGTACAAGCTGCCGTTCACGGACACGTACCACCACAAGCGCGACCACTCTCTGCTGGTGGTCCTCCACAACCCGTTCAACTCCGAGCTGCAGAACCACGTGGACTGGCACACAGAGCTGCACTCTAACATGGGCTTCAGGTAGGAGCAGGGCTTTAACCCTCTCCATGCTGGAGGCAACCAGAGATGCCCTAAGGAGAAGTGTCTGTGTCTAATCCAGCAGGGAGAGGGTTAATGCACAGCGACTGGTAGTGCTCATGAGAACATCTTGGTGTGGCTTGTTGGTGAATTTCAATAAATGAGCATATTCCTTAGATAGGTACTGTAGTAGTCTGTGTATCATTGTGCCCAGTGATTCCTAGTAGTTCCTGATAGTGCCTGATAGTGTATGATGGTGCTTGATGATTCCTGATTATAAGAGATTGTTCCAGATGATACTGAATGGTTCTTGATTATTCCTGATAGCGCCTGGTAATGTCTGATAATGTCAGACTTTAACTCAGTTAGCCTGAAACCTGATGGTGCCAGATGATTCCTGTTAATGTCTAATGGTGCCAAATGGTTACTGGTGGTGTCTAATGGTGCCAGATGGTTACTGGTGGTGTCTAATGGTTCCTGATATGATGGCGCCAGATGGTTCCTGATGGTGCCATATGGTTCCTGAAGGTCTCTGATAGTGCCAGATGGTTCCTGATGGTGCCAGATGCTTCCTGAAGGTGTCTGATGTTGCCAGATGGTTCGTGTTGGTTCCTGATGGTGCCAGATGGTTCCTGAAGGTGTCTGATGTTGCCAGATGGTTCCTGAAGGTTTCTGATGTTGCCAGATGGTTCGTGTTGGTTCCTGATGGTGCTTGTGTACCTATGGATGCCTGCTAGTTAGATGGTAGCTCAGCCTGACAGTGCTGGCCGTTGTGTTGACAGGAACTATCTGGAGTACACAGCGGAGTCCATCAGGGAGTGGCTGAAGGTGAAGGAGGCGGAGTACCATGCTCATATCCTGTCCAAGGAGGTGGAGCTTATCCAGAAGGAGGTGGAGGCGGAGTCCAAGGCCTCCGATAAGGCCACCAAGGGCAGTCGCAGCAAGTCACCAACCAAGAGAAGTAAGTTGATGAGGTCCTATGCGTCGGCCATCTTGGTCAAAACCTGCATCCGTTTTTTTCATGATATTTTGATGTTTTAAGAATCTGTACTAATATCCGGGCAAGAAGAGAAGTAAGTTGATGAGGTTGTATGTTGACCATCTTGGTCAAAACCTGGTGTTCTCATGATATTTGGATATTTTAAGAGTCAGTAGTTCACTATGCATCAAGTAAGTCAGTGAACTATTTTGGCTAAAAACACAATATTCAAAGAATTTGGTCATTCAATAAATCTCTATAATTAGGGCATCACATTTTGGGAGGACATGCTTTGAACTAATTTTGATGCCTGAATCCTGCTTTCTTGGAGCACTACTACATTGAACTAAGGATACGTTTTCAGGAAGAATCGTTAATACAACCCAGTGTGTAAAGTTATTTGGACTAATAAATAATAAATAATAATAATAATATATCTGTATTTTCCCAGACCAAATGTGTTTACATTGTAAAAGGCATCAGTGCAAAAAATGGACATGTTTAACCCTCTCCCTGCTGAAGGCACCCAGAGATGCCATCAAGAGCAGTATCTGTGCCTAATCCAGCAGGTAGAGAGTGAATAAATAACACATTGGACTAGTGATTGATTAGAACAGCCTGTCGACCAAATCTGAAGATATATTATAATGTTGTGGACCGCTGATCAAACTGCTGTCTACCATCTCCTACACAGGCAGATCCAAGAGTCCCAAGGGATCCCGATCAAGCAGCCAGGAGCGTCCGGGGTCGGGCAGCAGCAACCCCTTCGTCCGGGCGGGGTCTCTGAAGGCTATGAAGGAAGAACAGGATCTCATCAAGGCGGAGGAGGCAGAGAAGGAAAGGGTTAAGTCTGCCAAGAGATCAAAGTCGCCCAAGAAGGTCAGTCAGCAGTCATAGAAAATAACTTTAAAACTTAAGGGTTGATATCTCAGCCTGCACTAAATTTCCGCAATGGTTTTAGATGAAGTCGTGATATTAGTGAAAGATTCTAGAAAGGGACAATTTGATATATGATGACAAGTGTTGTAACGCCCGTTGCACACCTTATAAATAAATATGGGTCACAGCTGCTCTACTATTACTAGCCCGAATAGTTATGTTTGATCATGAACAGTGTTTTTACGTTTCAAATACTGAGATTTTAATGAGTTATTTGAATGTTTTTATCAGAAGGATGAGGATAAGGAGGAAAAGGAAAAGAAGCGTCCCGGATCCCGGGGCAGCGCCAAGTCCAAGTCCTCCCAGAAGGACTCGCAGGAAGTGCCGGAGATCCCCATTCCGGCGGACCCACAGGTGGACGAGAAGTACTGGCCGGTGAGATGACCTGTCTTCAGCCACGGTACACTCGGACAAGGGTGCTGGTGTCAATGTAGAATAGATTCCTTGTAACAGGTCACACATGATTTGGCACTCCTGCTATCTAATTTTTAAGTCTAGGACAAATACTGACAGGTTATACGTTGTTAAAATACAAGGGTGCTAGTGTTAAGTTAGAATGTTGAGTTTGGTTGCTATCCAGAATGTCATAGAACAGTGTTGTATAGCTAGTGTGCACATACTTACTTTCAGTTCACTGGCTATGATGTTGGGAACAACTTGATCCACGTCTCTGGCATCTTGACCACATTGTTTCCGTCAGATGGCGGCGAGATCAGAACGGAGAGGACTGAATTTGTGCAAGGTTTGTCCTTCCAGATAGACATAGAATTACTCTCTCTCTTCAAAACATGTTTAACCCTCTCAGTGCTGAAGGCAACCGCAGATGCCCTAAAGAGCAGTGTTTGTGCCTAATCCAGCACGAAGAGGGTTAATCATACAGGAGAGTCGAGAATCTTAACAAATTACGTCATTTATTATACAAGAAAACCTTGCTCATTAACTATATTTTCCTCCCTTTTAAAAGAACAAAGATGCCCCTACTTGGCTAGAGGGGTTGCACATTTGGCTCAGTTGGTAGAGAGTTCAACTCGCTCCCCAGTAACAGGTTTATCCATCTCCATATTGGAGGAAACTGGAAATGCCCTAAATAGCAGTGTCTGCCTAATCCAGCAGGGAAAGGGTTAAATCCCAGGATTGGCACAGTCCTCGGTTACGCGAGCTAATGTGTTTTGATACGGTCCTGCAGAGCTAACGTGTTTTGATACGGTCCTGCAGAGCTAATGTGTTTTGATACGGTCCTGCAGAGCTAACGTGTTTTGATACGGTCCTGCAGGGAGTACGTGTGTACGAACGTCCGTCCTGAAGGACAACCACGTCCTGTGTGTGCACGTCCTGGAGCCGCGCGACTGTCTGGATGAGGACGATGAAGAGGACGATGAGGACGACACAGAGAAGGATGAGGACACGGAGGACATGGAGAAGAAGGACGAGCCAGAGAAGGCAGACTTCGAGAAATCTGAGAAGGACAAAGGTGAGGATTGGATTTGGGGTGTACGAGAACTTTCAGCTGGTGAAAAGCTGTATGCCATGGAAATTATGCTGGTATAGAAAATGTATCCAAAATCTTATTAGATCTACACTTTGAAGAATGCAAAGTTGCTAATATTCAAACCAAGTGTCTTTCTAGTATGCAAGTCAAGGGCAGTTGCAATGACAACCTTTAGGTACACCCAATCCAGAGTGTACAACTCTTACCAAGACACCTCTCAACCAATCAAATTGCTAGAATTTATGTAAATTTTGGATCTTATTTATCGAGTGTCAGTATATAATTATATTGTACTGTGATTATTTTGGAGGAACAAAGTTTGAAATGTATTATATTTATCCAATAGAACTGATGAAAAGCAGAATATTTGACTATAATCTAGGCTCTAGTTTTTCTGATTTCCAACATTTTGACGAATCCTTTTAAACTTTTGTTTCCTTTTTGCAATTGGCAAAACAAAACTGTAATTGATAGATATACTTTTTATTTATTGAGAATTGTTCCTAAACTTTGGTGAGTATGGAGCTTATATTGTTTCAAAGACCTGCATGAATACCGTAGTTCAAATATGCTGACGTCCGCTGACATAATTGCTTCGCTTGCACAACCCTGTGACTTGTCATGACACCCTGTGACTTGTCATGACACCCTGTGACTTGTCATGGCACCCTGTGACTTGTCATGACACCCTGTGACTTGTCATGGCACCCTGTGACTTGTCACGACACCCTGTGACTTGTCATGACATCCATTCATATTAAATAGTATTGCATTAAGACCAATTATTTGTTGGTCATATTCATTTCTATATTATATACATGCACTTTCTAACACATATTTTCAAAGATCATTAATTTAATGTAATTTTTGACAGATAAGTATAAGTTGTGTGTGGCAAAGATTCATGACAACACTGTTTTATCAATACAAATTAAATTCCACAATCAGGAATGTTTGTTCTTATGTCATGTAATGTAGTACTGAACAACCTACCAGAGGTAGTCAGGAAATAGCTATAAGACACACCCCTTACACAATCTATTCTCACAAGCAAATGTAGATTGTTCACAGAATCTATTCTCACAAGCAAATATAGACTAAAACTTCACACTGCAGACTATAACTTCATATTACAGACTATAACTTTACATTGCAGACTATTATTTCACATTGCAGACTATGATTTCACATTGCAGACTATGATTTCACATTACAGACTCATGCTTAGAGACCTGTAAGAAGTCTGTGAGTGCGTTCGGCTCCATCACTGGACATCTGTCAGATGGCATGACACTGTCGCTCAGCCAGTTCGGAGCTAACGGAACATCTGAAGATGGTGAGTTACATCACTATGGACTTGTGTGTTTAGCTTATTTTCTGGTGAATTAACTCTCTCAATGCTGGAGGCAACAGGAGATGCCCTAAAGAGCTGTGTCTTTGCCTAATCCAGTAGAGAAAGGGTTAAATGACGCATGAAAAACTGATTGATGGTCATGTCAATGAGATGTGGAAAGAATAATTACTATGAAAATGTTGGCGAAGAGACATATAATATCCACATTGGTACCTTATAATATGAATACAAATGACTGAAAAACAAGGTCCATTTGACCTTAGCTGATTTACCATTAACAAATCCAACACAATCCATCTATGTTTATACATCCCAAAGAAATGACGTCCACTGATTATAATCATATCCTTTACCTGTGAGAAATAATGAATACAATGATATTCACCATTATATCCTAATTTCCTTCTCACAAAATGTATAATGCCCACAAATTCTTAAAGCCAGTCTGGACTACCCGTACAAGAAATGTAATCCTTGTGAAAGATGTTTTGTGGCAATTTATAAGATTTTCTTCTGATCTTTTGCACATTTTGAAACATTTGCACTTCTTGAAAAAACAACTGAAAATAAACATAAAATGTTTTTAAACAATGCAACAAAACATCTTGGACAACTACAAGCAAACCTTTGACTAACATGCAAAAACCTACCTAATCATTGTCTGAGATGTTTTTAAATAATTATTTTATGATTTTAGTTTTACTTTTATGGAAGCTCTCCTTCCAATACATTTGCAAGGACTAATATAATGAATACCAACTAATTTGAAATTGATCAGACATGTTGTTCTCTGTGTGACTGTGACATGGTTGTTTCTGGTTGATTGTAGGCAAGAAGTACATGCCTGAGGCCTACATTCCTCCCCCCAGTGTCAGCCCCCTCCCCCCGGTCCAGCAGGGCTCCCCCGGCAAATCCAAGCGAGCCAAGAACGCCACCACCCCAGACCCCACCCAGGTGAGACGGAGGCTTTTAGTTTTAATTGGGGTTTCAAGATTCTTTCACAGATTATGGATTATCAGTTCAGGGCAGGAGGAAACCCGCAACATCCGTGGTACTTAATGTTGAAGTAAACCTGTGAGCACCGGCTGGTACTGACAGACCAAGGATGCTATTTGCATTGTCTCGGTACAGACAACACATGATGTCAACATCGAAAACATTGATGGCGGGCTACCGGGATGTGATTTAAATCCTTGGCCTTTGGATCAGAAGTCCAATGTTCTACCATTGTGTTACCACCCGCCAAGAGATACTAGTGTTCCACTATGTAATCAGTTGTTGGTAATAGGTGGTGTTTATGAATATACCAAAAGTATCATCACTGACTACATTTAGTATTGAAATAGATCTTCAATAGAAATAGATTCTTCTGTTCAGATGGCTGTTCTGTAGCACATTCAATGGAGCAGAACGAAAATGTCAATGTTCAAGCGTTAACTTATAAGCTAGTTTATTTTTGTTTATATCTTTGAATTGCTGTGTATACTGTTTATGACCAGTTTCAAGGAAATTTCACTCATATTAATTCAGTTCTGTCTGTATCCTGTATTCTGTCTGTAGGTGTGTTCTGTCTGTATCCTGTGTTCTGTCTGTAGGTGTGTTCTGTCTGTATCCTGTGTTCTGTCTGTAGGTGTGTTCTGTCTGTATCCTGTATTCTGTCTGTAGGTGTGTTCTGTCTGTATCCTGTATTCTGTCTGTATCCTGTATTCTGTCTGTAGGTGTATTCTGTCTGTATCCTGTCTTCTGTCTGTAGGTGTATTCTGTCTGTATCCTGTATTCTGTCTGTAGGTGTATTCTGTATTCTGTCTGTAGGTGGACGAGGAGCCCCAGGAGGAGCCGGTGGTGGAGGAGCCGATCATAGAGCAGCCCTTCCAGCAGCTCAACATCACCTGCCCTGACGGCCTGCACGTGCAGTACTTCCTACAGAGTACCGTGGGTGAGTACGGTCAGCAAGTACTATTGGCATGGAGGCTCATATGTCCATCCATATACTAGTAACATGCATTCCCTAGATGTAATAATGACAGTATTGGAATATTCTGCAGTATGTAAGCTCCTCTCAGTATAATAGTGCTGTCCTCCCAGTCTAATAGTGCTGTTCTCCCAGTCTTAATACAGTGCTGTTCTCCCAGTCTAATAGTGCTGTCCTCCCAGTCTAATAGTGCTGTTCTCCCAATCTAATAGTGCTGTCCTCCCAGTCTAATACAGTGCTGTTCTCCAAGTCTAATAGTGTTGTCCCCCCAGTCTAATACAGTGCTGTTCTCCCAGTCTAATACAGTGCTGTTCTCCCAGTCTAATAGAGCTGTTCTCCCAGTCTTAATACAGTGCTGTCCTCCCAGTCTAATAGTGCTGTCCTCCCAGTCTAATACAGTGCTGTTCTCCCAGTCTAATAGTGCTGTCCTCCCAGTCTAATACAGTGCTGTTCTCCCAGTCCAATAGTGCTGTCCTCCCAGTCTAATACAGTGCTGTCCTCCCAGTCTAATAGTGCTGTTCTCCCAGTCTAATACAGTGCTGTTCTCCCAGTCTAATAGTTCTGTTCTCGTCTGCGTCAGGTGTGAGGCCCACGTCGGAGGACGACCGACTGCTGTGTGTCAAGCAGAGCTACCCAGTGAAGACCAAGGGCTACCAGTCCTGTGAGGCTATCCGCAAGAAGCTGGCTCTCATCGAGCAGTCTCGTATCATCACATCGGACGGAACCGTCGTCAAGACTATTGTTGATGGGACTGTCGAGGTACAAAGACATAGACCATTTAACATATACATCGTCAACACATAAACCATCAAAAAGATTTTACAATGTTGTTTTTTAAAACTTTATTTTCATGGAAAATGTTGGGTTTCTGATATGTCCTGGGGGTGTAGATTTATGTGACTTCAAAGAAGTAATTACAGCCGAGACAGACTAGATTAACCAAGTAAAAGTCCTGGGCCCATATTCTCAAAACTTCTTATCTAAGAACTTCTTAGTGAGAAAAGAACTCCTCTAAATTTATCATAAGCAGAAAACCAGTTAGGCAAAATCTTAGTACTTACGAACTTCTTAGGACTTATGAAGTTTCGAGAATACGGGCCCTGGTTGTTGTTTCATGAAGCTGTCATATCCACTATGATACCATAGCAGTCTCGTAAGTGCATGATCCCCATGTATAAGAGTAGCTATATGGTCTCGTAATAGATAAGAGAGTTTCGAGAAACGATACCCAGGCCTTACTGAAAACCATGCCATATATATTTATTTTTTTCCTTATGAAACTGTCGTCATTTTGAGTCCACAATATGATCATCTCAGTCATAGATATACCACTGTTTATTCTGCAGATTCTCCATGCTGATGGGACAGTCCACAAACACACAGGGGCGTTCCCCACCCCTCCCAGTCGTAGTAACTCCCCACAGAGGCAGGGCAGCGCCAAGAGTGTCGGGGAGAGAGACACGCCCACCAGGAAATGTCAGTCGCTGATTGCTTCTTATACTGAGTTAATGGGGAGAGGGATGGCTTGTAATGCAATTGTAGAATGTTACAGCCAAATGCCCTGTACTGGGTTCAAATGTTCGAGAAATTTAACTTTCTGATGCAATCATGATAGGATGCACTGTCAGTACTATGACAATGCAGTTATCATCCTTGGTCTGTCAGTATCAGCCAGTACTTGCAGGTTTACTGCAACATTCAGTACTATGGATTTGTATATTTCCTCCTGCACTGAAAGAATCTTGAAAGCTGTTCTAAACCCAAAAAAAATAAATAATAAATTGCTTCGAAACGTCTTTGGTAAGGACTAGTGCACCAGCAATAAAAATAAAGGTGAAAACCTGAATATGAGTAAAAAATACAAATGCTGGTATTCTCATGAATAAACTTATTAACATTAAGCTGGAAATAATTGAAAAGATTTTCTTTTAGCCGAAGGGCTAAAAATGGAAAGGCTTGAGTGTGTGTAGTCCTGAGAAATGTCCTGTCTTCTCACAGCTGGCGGTCGCAGTACCAGTAAAGCCGGCGGCAAGATGCAGTCTCCAGACAAGGCGGAACCGGTCGTAGAGGAAGTGGTCATCAAGAAGGGAACGTGGACGACGACGTACCCCAACGGAGACCGTGTGGCCATCCACAATGACGGCACGTCGGAGGAACTCAAGCCGGTCATGATCTGCGTGGCATCCGATCCAGAAACCAGACAGGTTGGTTCAAGCTGCAACCCTGTCGGTCAAAAAAGTCGGGCGCCAAATGTCCATCCTGCGATTTAAACCTATCTCCAAGATTACGAAACCTTTTGAGTATGATATCATGCTGAAGCTGTAAATCAGGAAATTAATGCGTCACTAATTTAATGCGACCTTTAGATTTTAACGTAAATGCGACACCAATAAAATGCGAACGGCCATGTCTCCATTCATGTTTGTTTACCAGTCTTACCTTTAACGCGCAGCAATTAAATGCGACAATACG
>JAVCKZ010038226.1:0-19217 GCA_034780755.1 Lepetodrilus elevatus | reverse complement strand
ACACACACACACACACACACACACACACACACACACACACACACACACACACACACACACACACACACACAGAGAGTTATGCATGCATACACATATGCACACATGCACACACATAGACAAATATGCAAATGCCATAAACAAAACTGCATAATCATAAAACAAAACTCACAACATTTCAGCATGGACATAATATACACCTGGAAAAGGGTTAAGCATCACAATTGTTTTAAGAAAATTTCAGCTGAAATTATTGTCAATACAAATAACATGATTCTAGACCTTGTCCTCTATCCTACAAGCATTACATGGATGTAAACATGGATATTGAAACTATCACAAAAACATCAAAAACAAGTCTCAAACAAGATTTTCATGCGCTCATTCATGATCCCATTGAATTGCGTGTGCGCTATTTTTATCGCCGTCTGAGGCCTGTTAGCATAAGATGACTCAGCCTCTGGTCACACTTTACACGTGAAATCTAACTGGATCACAACCTGGATGTGACCTTCAAGGCTGTCACTTTCACCTGGGTATAATATTGATCGCCCCGCCTTCTTCAAACTAGCCGTAGCTGCTCGGGGGGCTCCAGGAGTAGTGCAGAACTCTCCAGGTAGATATGTTGCTTTATTTTCATCAGCAGAAACATTCTCTAATTTACTCTCCAAATGACATATCTAATTATATTAATTAATCTACTTTTTTTTATTATTCCTGTAATTTTTATGTTTGATATGTAATACAATACTAAATTGTTTTTTGATCAGAGCATTTTGAAAATTAATTTTCACTCTCAAATGACATTTAATTATGTAAATTAATACAGTTTTTGATTATTCCAATTAATTTTACACAACATTGTATATGTTTATATTATCTATGTTCATGGTATTAATGAGATTTAAACGACATTTGTATATTTATTCTCTGATAAAATAATGGAAAAAGGTAAAATGATGGAAACTTAGTCTAATGTCATTGATTTTGTACATGAAAATGCTTTGACATTTGGTATACGATTCGGATTGGTATAAATATTTAACAAAGCAAGAATGCCAGGGCAATTTTGAGTTAAATCGAAATGTTGGAATCAATTTGTCAACAATACATGGAATTTATTTTACTATTGTAACTGCTACCTGTATTCACCATGCCAACCAGGTATACTGTGTTCCAGGCTTCTGTTTGAAGGTCGTCGTGACTCACAAATCAGCAGTTTTAAATTCTGGTCGTATTTTGAGAAAGATGTCAGATAGCGAAGTTTATTGTATATTTGAAGTATGATGTTGAAGTTCAGTCTGTGCGATATGCATAAACCTGTCATTAACATGTGTCAGCATGTTGTTAATTTTGATTTCAGACAACAATTTATTAGAATTAATCAGTGAGATATTACATGCATTTATATAGATATTATATAATGTCACTGTATCGCCAACAATTTGGGAGATGTATTTGGAGATGTCATTTTTGCATTGCTAAAACATACAGCTTTCTATGGATTTAGATTATGCTGTATCATACATACCAAGGTATTTGAGATAAAGATTGAGGTGGACTGATTTTGAATGTTATGGTGAAAATGCATTGGAATGTTTCAAAGTTGCTGTACTGAAAGACCTGATATTCATGTTATCTGCAAACAAACCTGTATTAATAGTTGTGTACATGATGTCTTAATAAGATGTTATAAATATAGACTTACAATGTTTTCTATTCTTTAAATAATGCATACCGTAATTCTTTTGTTGGCAATAGTATTTAACAAATGTAAACATTATTTTACCACATTATTTGTACCGGCAGTTTCTTGGAAGAACTTTGACCAAATAGCTATGTTGATAAAATCTTGTAAAGATTACCATTATTTCAAAATCATCATGTTAATATTAGAACCTGTACTCTTGATTAGTACCTGCTCTATCCACTACACTATCATGATTGTATATGGATGCACATTAAATAGCTGAACTCTCCCATGTGCATGTAGGTATTCACAACATTGTTTTATATTACAGACTGTCGTATAGCATGTCCAATACATCCATTATGATGACATAATGTCATAATTTCAATTAACTCCGTTAAATTCCACAATGACATGTTAACATTCCATGTATTGTGCAACACATTTTATGAATAATTGCTAAAATATGTGGGATATTGTCCCACGTCTATGTGTTAATGTGATAAATGTGTTGGGTGACACAGGGTTGTGTATTACCTCACACTCTGTTTATACTAACTTCACTAAAAGCTGGGTTGAGTATAAGTGGGTATAAAACAATGGGTAGTTCAGTATCTACAGGCAGGGGGTAATGCAGGGCTGAGATATATTATATGTTGGAAGTAGTGTCGGTGATAACCTTTACCTACAGGCATTACTTCATATGGGTGTGATAATATTATTTAGGACCTTTCTATATCACCGTTTTGGAAGTTATAAATCGGTTATTATTCTATGCCAATGGATATGACAGTGTTTTAGCTATAGAATGACAGGACTAAAGGTAGGTAGATTGATTTTCTGAAATATTGTGTATATTTAAAATTTACTGTTATCAATATTATTTTTCTTTTTAAATTACATGTTAATATTATACTTTTCCTTACTGGATTAATTAAAATTCACTACTTTATCATGTTTATATAGGTCTTCAATTTCTTGCAATGAGCTTGAAAATACATTGTTGGGTTATTTCTTTGAATCTATACTTAAATAGCATACATTCAAAGTTCATCTCGAATTTCAATTTTAATAACACTAGTGAATAATTTGTTGTCAAGACTTAAACCAACTATTCAATTGTATACTGTTTGTGTTTCACAAATGGGTGAAAGATTCCCGCAGCAACGATAAACTCCATAATCACACTGACTGTGTCTTGAATGTATTAACACTGCACATCCCTACAAAGCTATCTCTACCCTCCAGCCTTTCATTATGATGATCATAGTATAGTATGGATTAATAGAAATGATCAGAAGACTAGGAGCTTGAGGATAATGAAGTATTGTCCACAGATTTTTCTGATGTTTCAACAATGTTAATGACACAAGACGGTCACATCTTCATGGAGACGCACAAAGAAAGATTTCCCTTTGACAAATATTTAACAAGAATTGTATCGGTGATTAATAAGGTTCAGAATATGAAGAGAGAAAAAAGTAATCACTTGAATATATGCTGAAGATGCTTGTTAATTATTGTGCTTGATTACCAGAGTGGTCGGTCCGAGGACTAATCACATGAAATGTCCAGCGCAAATTAAACATACGAGTTAATCGTGCTTCAGCAAAATTCAGATCTTGAAAATCCTTTTTGGACAATGATCATATTGAAATGACCTTTCAAGACTGAGAATAACCTCAGCTATTGTCACAATGTACTAAGTCGGTACCTCGCAGGAAGTGTCAATGAATCCATTTGCTGTGTAATGGTGTGTCCATCTCCTCACAATGTCCAGCCCTGGGACAATTTGGTATTAATTGGATTTTTCCTAACAGCCATTCCCCCCTTACAGCTGCCCCTCTTAAAACCCTGGCACGTGCTGCATGCTAATTAAGGTGAAGGTCAAGCACTAAGTCACATGGTGTTCACCCTTTAAAATTTGTAGAATTAGACGAGGATATTTGATTATTTGGCGGTAATTTGATCGATGGTCCAAAGGGACAAGACTTCTTATTAAGAGAGACTCCAGTAAGAGTTGGTACCTTGACACAAGCTAATGACCTATATAAACACAGGAACTCCTCAGATAGAAGAACTTGCCAATCGATTTCTGTACTACGTGTTGACCCAAAAATAGGGAACATTTACAGGATGTCCTTCTGAAAGTGTCATGTTTGAATGTGTAGATTGCAAGCCATGCCTCATCATTTTGAAACATCTCCCAGTGTAATGATTTATTATGATACAAATACTTTCAAGCTTTGAGTATGCATTTATGAAAATCTGGTGACATTGTTTAACAAACGTGTGGAAATACTTCACAGCAGTTGTTTTTTTAATGGTGTAAAAAAAATGTAATCATTCATATACTAGTATTATTTATTCAGCAGTTTTCCTTAGGATGGCACAATGTCTATTTATAAAACTTTAAAGTATCTAAAGACCGATCCATGGCACATGCAAACACCTGTATGTTTATAGCAAGTCAGACAGCCAGACACCACTACTACAAGCCAGCAGTTTAGCGCTGAGTGACAGGATTTCAACACGTTTTACCTGCGGAAGATTACACCTTTCTGCCCAGCATGGTTTACACACAGGGTTTGTTTTGCAGCTAGCCTCCCCGGGTTGTCGGTCTATGTGCAAGGTTATTTTCATAGTAGAAAAATGTTTTTTCTAAATATTAGTGTAGACACTTGATGCAATGTTGTCGGTATGGTAGATCTGTTTATCACTTCCGGCTGGACTAGTGAGTGCTTGTTGATAGCAAACTTGGGAAGCAATGCATATGTTGAATATAAACATTATTCAGATTGAAGTTTCACTTAAAAATCAGTTTTCAACACAGTGACCTATGGGTGAGATATTCCGGCTGCTACATAAAGCATTAATTCAATCAATCAATTCAACACTTGTCTTGTATTAATAAAGGTTAAATATTCATTGTGCTAAACAAAATTCAAGAATGTTCATCTTGGAATGTGTCTGAAGTAAAATCTACATGGATTGGAGCTTTACAAAGGATTTCCAAACATACATTGCAGTGTGACGCAGCTTTACAGTGGAAAGTGCTTTTTAATGTAAATTGTTGAATCTTTGTCCATGCCTACCCACCAACGAAATGGCACTCGTGCAAACAAATTTGATTATATGCACATGATATACAATGACTTTACACACAATCATTGAGAAAAGCTATATTATTCGAGAAAAGCAATATTATTTGATGAGCCTGCACATCTAGTTCATTGGTAGGCCTGTAGTCCGCATTAAGAGGTATCATTTGACAGACACTCGACAGTTTTTCTGCTTATCCAAATATCAGTGCCGATAATCTGTCAGTTTTAACGAGATGGTGAATCATCCCATACATAAACGTTGTTCACTTCCTGCAGTAAGTATACATCAGTATTTAGCACCCCACTGGGTCCCACTATAGGTCCCACTAGGTCCAGCTAGGCATGGTTGATATCAGGATGATAAGCTGGTAATCATGCAGTAATGAGCCCCAGCCTGATAGCTTGCAGGTGACCGGCCAGAGGGGGCTAATATACATGTAATGATGCTCTACGGAGATCAGAGGAGGTTCCATCATATTGGATCCATCCAAGGCCTCCTCACTACCAGGATGACATTCAATGCGACCTAGCTTCCTATCATTAAGCCTGCCAGCTAGTTTATTCCTGTAGTCCAAGTAATCATTGTATATTGGTCTCAGCTAGTTTATTCCTGTAGTCTAAGTAATGGTTGTATATTGGTTTCTGGGGCGTTCATGTGGAGGTTAAAATTGGAACTTTCTGACACGTTGACAATTGACCAGTTCGACCAAAGATGACCCAGAGATTGTAAAGTTTAGTAGAGTCTTGAGAAGAAGTGTGTTAGTTGGTAAACTGTTGTTCCTCCATCACAATGGGTCTCATAAACATTAAGGCATTTAGCCTAGTTGACCAACAGAGTGAGTATGTTTGTTATTTACATTCTGTGAAGTCCTACTAATTACATAAGACTTGGAGACCAGAGTGGATCTAAACATTCATGTGTAACAGCATCTCAAGAATGTGAGTTATATGGCCTTCCTAGGTTTCTTCAGTGACTTCATGGTTGACTTGGGTTCCAGGCCAGACATTGCACTGGTCATCTGATAGTGGACATGGCATGGACATCCAGTATCGGTCACTTTGAAGCATGGCCAGTTAAAGGGATGGAAGTAGGTGCAGTTGTTTGTGAAGTGTGACACCTGAATGAGAAAGTGTGATTAGACATGTGTGAGTCCTGTCTTGTTGCTCAGTGCACATTACAAACTGTGGAAGATGAAGACCAAGAAGTCGAATCGACTGTCAGCCGGAAATGGAGCAGTACTCTCTCACAAGGTTTTATTATCTACACAATGCTAATAGTTACACTTTACTTTAGATATTGTTCAAAGTTCTATATGCTCTCTAGTGCTTAAAATGTCTTTAATTGCTTTTAACTAATTTTGTCAATGTCAGATTTTAGTTATTTGTGCACAGATTATTTTCTCATAGACAACTACACAATGACTAACAGTGAACATGGTGCTTAATTGTTTTGACATTTAAATATAGAAGTTGCAAAGTTGCTCTTCTATGTTTTAAGATAGAATTACTGTGGTCTGAAGTTGGCAAGACAGATTTAGGATTGTTTTTCCAGAGACATCTTAATATGGATTGCCATCTCTGGTTTCTTGTGTTATTTCAGTTTTACATTTTTCTTCTAATTCTGTTTTATTATGTTGGTGATGACACTTGACATCTGATGGCATAGCCTGTTTCATGCATGCTTGACATCTTCATCTGGCCAGAGATAATGCTGTGAATCTGCTGCCAGACAACTGACCCTCACACACACCGCTCAGTTTATCTCTGTGCACCTCCGTTCTTTAGTAGTACAGAACGTTCTTAGTGGCACACAAAGTTCTTAGTAACACACTTCTTTATGAGATGAACGTATTCTGAAGGTATTTTGAGCACATGATGTTTTGGTTGTAATGGATAAATCATTTGCCTGCAGTTAAACATGTGTATACTTGGCATGGTACACTCTAGCATTGTAGCTGATACTGTGTCTGTCTGTGGGTGTCTGGGGGCATACTGAACAATGGTAAAGATGGTAAGTAGGATTCTTTGTTATGAGCTGAATTGAAATATGTAAATACTTTTATGTATATACTAGTATTATATGATTAACTCACTAGTTATTTATCAAATGCCAATAATAGCATGCGAAAGAAAGCTTTGCTTAAAGAATCTATTTATTGATTTTATTTAAATATTTTATTGTACAGTATTTTTATTCCCCACTGAGGTATTGAATATTTTTACAAAATATTTCTTTGACAAATGTACCATCTGGAAATGTCTGACAGCTGAATTTTAGCAACTATAATACCTCCTATTCATTATTGTCAAATCTATACCACATGTCTTTTATTTGAATGTAAATAAATGTTATTGCCTTGCACTGGAAGTTTAGATCAATGATGACAGTTGGTAACAGGGTTGTGTGTGGTCACCATGGTGAGATCAATGATGACAGTTGGTAACAGGGTTGTGTGTGGTCACCATGGTGTATTTGCTCTAGGATAGTTAAGGCAACATTCTGTGTTCATGTTTATGGCAAAGCAATACTTCCCAATTCCTGTAGCAGTTAATAAATCAATTATTAATCAGAGATATTATGATAACATCCTGGATGGAATGTCTATGTCCTAGTTGTCCTCAGCCTATTGTTTCCAGTTCAAAGACTACACCTGTGTGAGATTGGTGAGATAATTGCAATATTGATTGTAATAAAAACAATGGAAACACCTGAAAACTTGATGAATAATTTATCTGCAAGAGTTATGTATTGTTATGGAAGAATTAACTATTCCTAAGTGGTAGTTTATCATGAAATTCTGTTTCTAATCTCGTTATGATTTCCCTTTTTATGTGTGGACATTAATAATGCGTGTGACAACTGAATTCTTAATTTGTTTCCAATTCAACATTCTCCACAGAGTATACTGTACTTTCCTTCTCTTTGAAGGGCTATCATGATTAGATGATTTTATATTTAGTCTTTCAATGATCGTCCAATAACAAGGCCACTTTCTTTCATGGTCGTCACAAATGTGTGAACGATTCCTACAGCTATGTTAAACTTTATAATTACTCACTTTTTCTTACTTGGGAGAAAATATATTCTTATAGTACATCTCCATGTTAAATGTCTCTAGTGACCTAGCCCTGTCTAATGTCTATGGTAGTAATCAACAGGTTTGTGGATGTTTTGGTGCAATGTCAAGGTTATTATTTCTGAATTTGGCAAAAACATTTGTCTGTGATTTCTGTTGCTTATGTATTGGAAGAACTCTGCAACCAGATGTCTTGTCAACATGTGTACCATTATTGTTTGAGGCATCCACAACATGACAATAATATTTTTTTAACACTTTGAATATATTGAACATTAATTGCTCAATAGAATATGTTCAGGGTCCTGTTCCATAGAATGCTTGTAGCACTACGAGAGTTGTAGCTCCTCTGTGCTAACATAGAGTTATGATTCTCATAGTGCTACCATCTTTCCTTGGAACAGGGACCAGAAAGCTAGCACTCATGTAATTTGTACCAGTACAAATCAGTAATACTTCACAATAGCAACGACACTGGCATTGAATAGCCTCATGTATATATGACCATGTCATGCTAATCAAGGATTTATCCATCTCTTGTGAATATTCTCTGCTGTCTGAACGGCTAATGATTTCGTACACATAATGCCCATATCCGCATAGATGACCAGGGACTATATCTGTGTATCAGATTACCTGTGTAGGGATTAAGGATTTACCTGTAAATTAGCCAGCACTCTGGGTATTAGCCCAGCAGTAACTAATCCCACCGTGTGTCAGAGCTTTCTGACTCCCAGCAGGCGGGTCTCTTCACCAGTCACAGTCACAGGAACCACAGTCACGGAAACCAGTCACGGAAACCACAGTCACGTGTACAGATGGCCCACGGACAATACGGCGGCCATCTTGGTCCTTGTTATTGTAGGAACTGAACAACAGTGTTTGCTATCTGAGATAGGCCATTAATTTGAAAGAATGGGGGAGAATTAATATTGAGGTTATATTGTGAGATTGAATTTCAAGTCGGAAGTGTGAAACTTCCTGTTGGAGGGCCATTGAGGAGGGAAGTTGAGATGGTGTTGTTTAGATGATTAGAAATGACATGAAAGTTTAAACAAGATATGTTTCCTCTTCAAATTCAATATTTATCCATTATTATTATTAATATTTATGTAGATGATCTATTAGAACAATTCTTATTTCAATAAAACCAAATTTGCAAAGAATATTTTTAGGAATAAACTAATGATCCTATGGTTTATAAAAAAAATACCAAATGTATTTGACACACTTCTATATCATATAAATCCATCAATCAGAACTGTTTCTATATAAATGCTTATTTAAACTGTTACCACTCTGATTAATGACCACACAATGGAGTCCACATCTGTCCCAGTCCATGGTGTTACTCACTGGTGGAAAGGTCAGTTTTACTTGGATGTTGGTCAGTATAGCACCCCATTAAGTGGACAGTGTCCAGTCTAGACTGACCAGATGGTGCTGTCCACACACTGGGGACTGAACAGAGTTACGTCACAGATAATAACACTTATTATCGGCTGTTTGCCGACCCTATCCAGGAAGTATGCATCAATCTTCTCCTAATCAATGACACTTTATACACGTTGTTCAACCTTCCATATCTAGTATAGAAATTGTTATGATAATTATATATTTACTGAGAGGGCCTGCTTGGTCATGTATCTTTGTTTATTGACCTATCGTGTACACATTAATATTACAGTGTAAACATGTTTCCCATACAATGGTCAGGGCTATCAATGTCATAAATCAAGATTATTAGATAATGTAATAAACATTGAAATGAGGGAGGTCAAATGATAGGGATTACTATTAAGAAGCTCCTTACACATTATTTATGGATTCCTACCAGTCAACTTTATCACTGTACAACACTGCTGAGAGTCTGGATAGAGGTGAAAACACTGACCATTAACCCTTTCCCTTCTGGTCATATCAGAAACCGTCTTTTATATGGCATCTGTGGTAGCTTCCAGCATGAAGAATGTTAAATAAATACTGTACTGCACCACTCTGAGTGGAGATTGAGGTGGTTCAGTTTAGCTGGACTCTACCAGGAACATCTTGATACCATACCACAGACCATTACAGCCAATTATTTCTTTGAGGCTAAAAAGGAAACAACCGCTTAAATGAATAAGGAAAATAAATAATAAACATTGCCAATATGAACGTAATTAGTTGCAGTTTATCAAGTACATGTGTACTGACATCCACAACTAAATGAATACTGACAATATTTACAAAATATATTTCACCTATTTGCCAGTGTGTACTCTAGTACATGGTCATATCACAACCCTCTGAAGAATGGCATGAATGAGTAGTATGCATACCCTGTATTCATTTAGCAAACTTTCACATGCAAGTTGTATAAAAGTTGCAAGTTAGTCAAGTATTGTGCACAAAGGAAACAACTTGCAGATTAATCCATAACACATACAAGATAAACTGTGACTTGCGCTGTGGATAGATCCAGGTTTACTGCCACCCACACTGAGAGACTGCGGTTTGATGTCACACCTGTGACTGGTTTCATAATAAAAATAACATATATAATAACATAACAAACAATGAATCACTATCAAGAATTTATTGGCATAATTGATTAAGTTCCATCAAACTGCATTGTTATACATACCATTAGTTGCTAGCATGCACATGTCTGTGAATATATCAAAACGAGCGTGTATGTTAATCTATTTCCACTATATGAAGTACCACACTCCCAGGAGAAAGTCAGGAATATATCGTGACTAATACATTATGTCCGACTCCCCGGACCCCCGGAACACCACAGTGATGCCTGGTCCTTTATGAAATTGGTTTAATGTATTTCATGTACAAATCATGTTTATCTCCATGATTAAACACGGACAATTGGCTAGGTGTCGTTGGATGAAGACTTCAGTGTGAGATGTCCAGTGTATCTATTTCAATGTCCATAATTTGTCTGGGCTGATGTCCATAACGCTACTGGATTTCAAAACAATATGGATGTCATGTCATCATACCATCAGTACCTTGTCGACTGTCAGGTATGTACTAGGTAATGGATGGAGGAGAAACAAGTGTAGGACTATTGAACAAGCCTTGGTCATGGTCTTCACTGTCATGGGTCTGCAAGACGAGGACAAGATTCTGACATAAATGTGGATGTTATATTCTACCATGTAGTAGCTATGCTGCTAAGTCAATAACAAAATTTAGAGGTGATTAATCCACAATAGACCATCTCTAATTCTCAAATCTAATTCATTTTTGTACAAGAGCTTTCTATTGTGACATTGGATGCTTTCTACTGTGATATGTCTACATTTAAGACAACCTTATTTCATTTTCCTTAGGAGTAGCACCATTAACTGTACGAAGGATTAATCTATATATCAATCTAGGAGGTAAATATTATACAAATCTATGTTTGTCCTTTTGTTTTGTTTTCTTTCATTTTGTGTGTGCTCAGTAAATAACTCATACTGGTCATGGTAATTCAATGTTGTCATGGAATATCAAATAAATCATGATTGTGAGAGGCATGCTTGCCAACATGTGTGAATCAGAAGTGAATGCCTTAATGGAACAGGAAATAGGCCTCTATTACACACTCAGTTGCCATGGTTCTGTAGTTTGTCATGGCATTGTAGTTGTGATGGAAATTGTTTGAGGCAAAAAAGAAGCATTTGAAGAATTAATTTGTGAGATGAAGAGACACTGACTCATCGTTATGGCAGCGTTTGTTTTCAGATAATTGGGAGTAAAACCAGAATAATCCTTGGAGGCCAATGCTACAAGTTATTCTTGGACTATTCCTTCCCACAAAATTACACCCTCTCCCAATTAAAATAGAAACACCCTTTCATTAGGTTTCACTAAAATATGTGACCAGTGAAATCGCACGGAGGAATTCACAGTATGCCCTGCAAGAATGTAGTTATGACTATGAAATGCCGTTATTTCCACTTGATTGACAAGGCTTTGAGGATTTGACAATCTGGTCAGTAGAACCCACATGAGTCATGGACAACCATGCTGATATTCAATAGTCCTAGGGGAGTTTGCTGTTAACTAGGACATGGTGGGATCAAACTAGGACATTGTGGCATCGGTTCTCAACCTGCACAATGTGGACCGAGGAGAGAGGGTAAAAAGTTTCGATACTAACTTGAGTAGTGTTTTCAATATTGACATGGGAACGTGCTCTTCATTAGCTGGTTTTGGAAGGCTGGTGTGAAAGTCGGATAGAAAACACTGGTTGGTTTATCGCTTCCTTGTGAATCTTGGCAGCAGGACATGAAACTCTGGGACCCTCTGGGGCAAATCTGGAGCACAAGGTCTTTGAAACACAAGTGAGTTTTATCAGATTAATGCATTCAATAGCTACACGTATGAATGGAGGTCATGCAACAAGGTAGAGGAATTCATATTGGTGACATTCTAGTAATTCCTATACTTAGGGAATATGTTCAGTTTGGAGATTATCTTTATTATTGGCTTATAAAAAGATATTTAAAAATCTTAATTCCAGTTTATATGTTTGGTGTGTTCATGTTTGGTAATTCCTATACTTAGGTAATATTACCTCATATTCAATTTGTTGGAGATTATCTTTATTATAGGCTTATAAACATTTTGAAATCTAATTCCAGTTGATATGTTTGATGTGTTCATTGCTATTATTTGTTTAGAATTCATGACAATGTCACAACATTCAACTTGATAATGAAAAGGCAATGAAAATAGCAATGAAATTAACGTTTATTTGTTGTTCTATTTGATGAAATTAAACTTGTGGTTAGATTGAATGACATTGATGCAGGAGGATTTGGATGGTTCATTCACTACAGTTCAGTGTTCAGTTATGACACAAAGTGCCAGAGAAGAGGTAATTAAGCTTTTAATTAGAGATATTGGAAACCTGTCATTATGAATGTAATTCTTTGTGGCACTGTGGTCGAGATTTAATGGTAGTTGTAATGAAGGTTATTTTCTTGTCAAGGCGTTGTTCCTAAGGGACACCCCTGTAATTTCATCATCTCGTAACCGTGTCCAAAGGCATCAACATTACCGCGACGAGGATGTAACAATGTGGATTCACATGGATGTAACCATAATGAGCTGAAGTGATGTCCGTACCGCCTCGATGCCACACACATCCAAATAGCCTTCAGTCGTTTGGGTTAACTCTGGCTAATTCTGACATTTAGCCACAATGGTCTGTTTACATAAGTCATAGCTAACCAGTCCCATCGTTCTCCAGACATCTGACTAATGCCGAGACCTATGACAGAGACCTATGGCAGTCGGAATCCATGCCGTCACTAAATCAATGTTAGCCGTAGCAGTTGTTAAAGCCCTCTTGATTAGATATCGCGGTCATTTTCCAGTTGCACATCTGACGACAAAGAGTATGGCGAGATGGTAATTAAAAACTGGATCTTGTCTCCTGCTTTGCCAAGCTGTCGCATTTGAGATGTTTACATCGTGGGGAGTGCATCGGATTTCCCTTTGGCCCCAGCTGGGAGGGGATTACCCCCTATGTTAGCTCCGCAGCCAATGTGATGCTCTCTGACCCCGGGACTATTCACAGGGAACCGGCCAGTGAAGCAGGGATGTCATCCTTTGACTCTTGGTGTCAATAATGTGATACAGGATTCTTTCATGTCTCTGGCAAGTACGGACATTGGATGCGCATGCTGATTAAGTAAGGCCGGGGAAGGTTACGGCAATGTGTAACGGAGAGTGAATCCACTTACGGCGGTTGTATACTGGAACACGTTTGATGCCTTTGAACTTGCTGGAAATGTTCTCAATGTGTAAGTGACCGGAAAACTGATTACTAGATATATGTAATCTGTGATTGTGTTGGTTATTAATATAGGTACTGGATTAGGATTAGGATTAGGAGCACATGAATGGTAAAGGCATTAGGAAGTCAAGTTGTTGCGGCTCCATTTAGTGATTTGGAGACATATTTCATATGACTGGCTCCAATGTAAAGTAAAACTAGCATTAATGAATTAACATTGAAGAACATTCTTAATTTCTGTAGAATTTGTGAGAAATAATGTTCAGAAATATGACCCAAGCTTGAGAAGACTTCACGGTGTAATTGACTCTGGTGGTCTATTGGGAGACAGAAGACTGGAAGCACAGGATTAAATATGGTCATTTCTTCAAGACAGGGTATGTAACAAGCAGTGTGTGTGATAACATCCAGTCTCGGTGTGCAGACATCGGTACAGTCTGAGAGTCCGCTGCATCCTCTGGTCAGTGCTCTGTTGCTAGGGAATTACCGTATCCATGGAAACCATTCCTTGGACACAAAGATCTGACAAAGTCCAAGACCTGGAGATGGAGGAATGTGGACAGGAAGGATAATTTCTCCGAGGATTGATTTTGAAACAGAAATTTGTAAACAGCAAAGAAAGCTCATTTACAGATAATATTTACTTGATTGATATATCATTAAGCAATATGTTTCTTTATTGTTATTTAAATTGGTATTTCTAATGATGGATTGTTTAACAAAAACAAATATTTTAAGAGGTGTTTAAAATGTTACCAATGGAACAATGGTGTTATGTATTGTTTTGAAATTATTGTGATATTTTGAAAGAAAAATATATGTATACATTTCAAGATGTAAATATTTAGATATACAAAACTGCACCTCTATAGTATTACTGCAGAACATCTAATTGATTTATTATAATAATTGATGTTGGCTGACATATATTCAATTGAATTAGGTTATGTAAATCAATCGAAACTAGGACAATATATAAAAGTTTTGTCAGCTAAATTGATTATCCTTATACTACTGACAATGTATTTATCACTCGTAAAGGTCACATTTATTTATGTTGTCTAAATTTAGCTATGTTTTCTATTGCAATTGTACTTTTATCATTGTATATTAGGTTATTGGTTGAATAGCAGTTTTAACAAATATTTAAAAGTCTGTTTAAGAAATTAATTATTTATTATATTGATCAATGAAAATAAATTATGTATTAACATTATTAATAATATAATTGCTGTTACTGTTAATGGTCTAACTCAAAGTGAAAGTAAAAGTTATGAAAGTGGCTAAAATTGGTGATTAACATTTTCTCATTTTAATTATGCAGGTGGCTCATATCAGTTATAGAAAAAGAACAACAGTCAGACTTTGAATCAAGATTTGGGCAGTTTGAAAAGCTTTGTGTTCACGCGACATGTCACACAAATATGTCAAGACCACAAATCCTAATAGGAAGCTGTGAAAGTGTTAACTTCTCTGTGCTACTCCAGTGACCGCCACTAAGTCCACTCCGTCCACTCCGTCCTGGCACTGTGGCCATTCTATGCGGAGATTGACATTGGAGATTGGACCGGATTGACGTTGTGATTCACCGCTTGGCAGAAAACTGGAAATGGTGATAATTTGAAATCAATGGTACCAATTCCATCATAAGTTTAGCCTGAGAAGTAGCGGCTGGATACACTTGGAATTGTCATCACTTTAAAACTGGAAGAGAAGAGATTTATTGTGATTTGGGTCAAGTTTTTCCGAGATAATATCCGTCTTTCCTGGGATCATATCAATTCATGAATAGGAAATTATCATTTATTTTTTTTATCGGAAATTTTATGAAGTTGATAGACAGTCCCTAATGAATTGTGCTGACCTGTGTGATATGTATTTGTGTGTGTGGCCACATTGATAGATGAGTGACAGTTGAGTGACGGTGTGACTTGTTGACATTTTGTCACATGTTTACCGGCCAACTGCGATCACCTTCATACTAACCTCCATAGTTCCCTCCATACTAACTCCTATGTCGGTGGCTATACATTCCTGTCTGTAGTCTTCCTACAAGTGTCTGCTAACTTACCACAAGGAACTTCTTCATCACTGGACTCGAACACGGAAATAATGTCTGGGGAAGGAGACGTAACAGGAACTTTTACCGTTACATCAACGAGGAGATGGCCACATCTCAAACATGTCTTGCTTGTGTAAACTCTGAATTGATACACATAACCCTCGTGGTGATACGTCACAGCTAAAGGGGAAAAGTATGTCTTCCTTCACTCGGATCGTCCTTGGCACGTCGGCAGTGGCTACGACAGCAGGCCGTGGATCATAACGATTGCTGTGACTGCCAGTGGTGAACATTGATGAGCCAGATAGCAGTTGCTATTGAAGTGTTTAGAAGATGCTCTACAGGATCCAATTAGTTTGTGATGTCGGGGGTGATGGATTGGAGAAATGATTTATTAACCATTTGTATTAAGACGGCTATCAGCTTGTGAGTCAGACTCACCGTAGTTCTAATACTCGACCCCTAATACTGGCCCCTATAACACAGATCATGTGCTATTTAATCTCCATGACTCATCTTTGAATGCCCTTCATTCCAAAACACATTCAAGCAGTGCCTTTAAGGGGAAAAAATGGAAAGGATGTTTAATGAATAGTGAAGCTGTGGAAGCTTGCATTTTCAAATATTGAGTTGTATGTTTTGTAAAAAATGCAGATTTTTTTATATGATTCCGTGAGGAATTGGATTAAGTTAATTGACAGCTGATGGAAGTGTACAGTTACAGAGGACATGGATGATCAATAGACACACAGGTACTACTACTAGTACTACTAGATATGGTCATGAACAGGTAGATTATATGGTCGTAGATATATGGCTGTGTACAGGTAGATATGTGGACAGGTAGACAAGTGCTTGTAGACAGGTAGACCTCTGTTCGTTAGGACTTCCATAGTGCCCTACCTGAACCTGGATTCCTACGTGACCTGGCAGTACAGGTATGAGTTTCATTCATGGAAGATCGCGGTGACATTGTGGTCAGTCTGCATGTGCAGTACGGTCACCCCAACGTTCAAATTACAACCACTTAAAGGAACACTGCATGGAAAGAACAAAAAATCATGAATCAAGTTGGTTAATAAAAATGTTACATTCAGTCAGGATTTATTATGTGTCAATATAATGGACATACCCTCTACAGCAGATACTGATACATGCAAGCTGAAATATATACCATGGATTACGAGTCGTCCCTGTGTTCTAGCGCTGACAGTGTAGTTAATGGAGTCAATGCTTGCTGTATGTACACTGCCTGCACTGGGGAAGCAACACAGGAGGGAAGCCTGGAGTAAGTGTGCATCGTTTCCGCCAACAAGTGTGAGTGGACGTGCGGTTGACGAGACTTGACGCGGGATGAGCAGGGACACATGGAGGACAGCACAATGTCAACACTGCCAGGTGTGTGTGGAAGATTAGTCGTGTTTGGTTCTGCAATCTCCAGTCGTGGCTACTAGAATGAGAGATTCCATCCTGCGATGTCTGGGAAATCGGAGACCGAAAGGGGCGAGGAGGTTGGAAGCGAGTGACTACGAGTTTTACTGTTCTCAGCCTCAAACTCCTCAGCCCCGACCTGCGTCCTGCAAACCCCAGCCCAAATCTCAGACCAAATCTCAGACTAGATCTCAGACAAGATCTCAGACTCGGTCTCAGACAAGACCTCAGACTAATTCTCAAGACCCTGCCAGATCTAAACCTCGAGGACGTCAGTCTACCCGCCAAGATGCACCTCGATCTAAACCTCGGAGTACTACCCAGGAGTCGGCACATCAAGTGAGATACTCTAGACCTGTTCCTGGACCTCAGACCAGATCTAGATCTGCACCTCAGAATAGATCTCGGTATCCGCCACAGACCAGATCTAGATCTGAACCTCAGACTAGGGTGCAGGTACACTACGAGCCAAGGCAAGAGTGTCATCCTTGGAACAAGCCCATGAAAGGGATACTTAAGAATCCTGGATATTATGGATACCATCCTTTGATATTTGAGGTAATACACCACAGGTATACATGCTCATCTGAGTGTGGAAAAGAAATGTGTGTTGTGAGGTCTTTATTCTTTATTTAGAATTGTTCTAATTTTGGTTTTGTGATTGATGTTATATGTATATGGTTATAGAAACTCATGCTATAGATAGTATAATAATGGATAGAAGTAAATTAATTGCAGACATCTACAATAGTCTATATATTTATCATCTATACTCTACACAATTGATGTTTTTAAAACCAAACTACTACAGGCCAACGATAGTAGGATTTGGAAAGAATTTCCCAGGATATTTCTCTATATCGAAACTTAAACGCAATCACAAATGATGTGCAGATCTACCTGCAATGCCTGTATAAGGGGGATAACTCTTCATTACTCATGTGCATGTAATCCTTCTACAGAATTAACTGATGAGATATGATGTGTTAAAGATTATATTATGTCTATGGCTTGTTTTACACATCACAAGTTTTGGTGACAGCAGTAAAAACATTGTGGTAATTCATTGAAAGGGTTGGGAATACATATTTTACATTAAAGGAAGTGCATTTTAGTAATTAAATGTCATGGCACTATGAAAGATAAAATCTCAAACAAAACAATGATGAATACAGTTTAATGTACCAAAGTACCATTCTATAATAGCACAGGGAGAAGGAGAGTTATGATGTTTCAGTCATTGTTTTTCTCACATTGCACACCACAATTCTATATTATAATATCATGACTGGTTTCTTATTGGATCCATATGTATTCGGCTGCAGGTAAAATCTTTGATGACTATTTGGACATGTATAGTTGATGACAGCCAAGCAATAGACCTGACCAGTATAGTTGATGACAGCCAAGCAATAGACCTGACCAGTATAGTTGATGACAGCCAAGCAATAGACCTGACCGGTATAGTTGATGACAGCCAAGCAATAGACCTGGGTATCGTTTCTCGAAACTCTCTTAAAGTTATGGTCCCTTAGGCGCTAAGAGAGCAGTTAAGGTAGTGGTAAAGAGACCGCTATGGCCGTTTCTCGAAGCTCTCTTACCACTCTCTTAAATTTAATGGTTACCTTATCGCTAAGAGAGAACTCTTCAACGTTTGAGTTAGCATGTTTTGCTAAGCTAGCAGACGATGTCCAACATGACGGATGAACTTGTTGGCGAGAGTAATATAAAAGACAGCGGAAATCTAATTTTACTCAAAGAAAACTCGATATTATTGTTGAAGTATGTTTTCTTCTATCGTACATATGAAAGAAAATAAAGAATTTAGATAGTAGTCAATGTAGATCAGTGCACCTGTAAACTATATATGTAGGCCTATATTCCATTCTACAATTAAGTAATCCATAGCAACTATTTAATCAATATTATAAATACCGGATATGTATTGATTTCAACCAATAACCGGAAATACTTACTAAAACGCTAATTCCTCCTCCAAAACTCAAAGAATCACACCACTTGTCGAATATATTTGACGTCTGACACTTCCCCCGTTATATCGCGC
>JAVCKZ010038115.1:0-19220 GCA_034780755.1 Lepetodrilus elevatus | reverse complement strand
AGAAGAAGAAGAAGAAGAAGAAGAAGAAGAAGAAGAAGAAGAAGAAGAAGAAGAAGAAGAAGAAAGAAGAAGAAGAAAAAATAAGAAAAATGCTTTATTGCTGAATGTATCATTCTTATTATGTTTTATATACCGTGGTATCACATTATATTTCTTGTTAACCTACTACTATATTTTCGATATCATATTGCGCACCTTAATGCTACGATTTAATTGCAAACTAAGTATAGATACGAACGATTGCAGTTATTATTGTTTATTATTTTAAATTATGAATTCCAGTGGATAGGTATGGTCCAGTACAGCATTCATCTGTTAGACAAAGTTAAACATATAATTCTGGCCAGCGGTTCACCAAGGAGTCGTAAATCTGGCCCCGAGATTAGGAAACTTTCCGAGTACGATTTCATGCTCAACTCAAGAGTTTTGTTCATAAAACGGCATGTACATTTTGAGCCTGAGCATGAAATCGGACTCAGAAGGTTTCGTAATCTCGGGGCTATACTAGCCTAACTAGGTAAATCTAGATTTAAGATCAGACTACCAATACGACCCTTTCGAGAAACAGCAGTCCAGGTAATTTAGCAAGTTCTTTAACATTACGAAAAATAATATACACAAACGCTTAATTTTCATAACGATGACAAAGCATGTGCTACTGCCCGTCATGTTCATCTATACACAAAGTGCACGTGTGTACCTAACCCTATAGCCCAGCACTATCGGGTTTCCAAGTCAACAGGAATAATCGTGTAATAGAGTAGGCACCGCCACAATGTTAACGTGTTAGTGTAGAAGGCCTACATAATCCCATCTAGTCTGTACACAGGACGAGAATGTATACCTCGTTCCGCAACGCTCTGATTGCTTCTTCTCCGAGCTTCTCCGAGCTTCTCCGACTGGTTCTCGAAGGTAACACTCGGGTTTCAGCCGGGCACAATTCGAGACATGTAAGATATAAGATATTCTCCCCATGCTGTTTGGAAAAAAATCTACATATAGCATTGCCAGTGCTGAGTGTTTGATTAGCGAACATGCATGGTTGAAGAGATAATTTGATACTGTTGGCAGACGGCACATTGAATGTGTCCCACGTCCCGTCTGATAACCTAAGGTTCATCGCCGTCGGTCTTGTAGCACGCGGACTCAAATGCACACACTAGCATGATGAACTTTCTGTATTGGGTTACCAACAGTTACTATCCAGATGGTGACATGCCAGCAAATGTAGACCTAAACACAAACTAAAAAATATATATATCTATATATCAAACCTACTATGTAACATGTCCAATTATCCCATATAGTACAATATTGACGACAGCGGACCTGAGAATGTGTGTTCTCTGACATTCCTAGTCTGACAACCGTCCGACATTACAATGATGTTATTCATTATTACAAGCATGCTCTATATTCCCAATAACCAAGAATCTAGACATTGCATGTCGTCGCTTGACATACTAATCTTTATACGGTAAACATAAATTACAAAACAAAAAAAACCCATAAAACATCGTATGTACTATGTACCATACTTAACGGTTCAGAGCAAGGCGTGTGCAAGAAGTATGCATGGGTTTGGCGCATTGTAAATATGCATTATCGGTCTCATATATATACGATACAAGAGCTTCGTGAAACGGCGGAATGACCAATAACGACGTCCACGTTTCGGTTTCTCGTGTAGGTTATATAATACTATGATATTCACTTGTTAAAGGCATGTCCATTTGGGAATCAAGCTACATGTTCCGCATGTTCCACTGGTTTTCAATATTTTCATATTTTGATTGTGTTCTTCTTCTCTTTTCTTTTTATCTCACGTATGAAATATCACGAGATAAAAAAAAAACATATGAAGATGTTTAAAACCAATAAAATATGAGGAGTATGTAGCTTGTTGCATAACGAACTAAGACAAATCAAACGTACATATACTTTCAGATACAGTAAGATTTCGTCTGACCACGAAATATGTTAACAAACCGTGAGTGTATCCCTTTAACCTACAGGAAGAAGCATGTTTCTAGGAGCGATTTCTGACAGATGGGCCTACATATGTTTGATTGGTCGCATCAGTGATACTCGTATATAGGCCAATATACATGATGCAATTGGTATTAAAAACAGTTCTGAATGTGCCAGTTACACCACAGATCTAGAGGAGACATGCGTGCATGAAGTCATCGGAAAATGATGCATGAATGTCGTTCCTAACCGACGACACAAACAGCTATAATTGATACATGTCCAGAATATTCATGTCAGCGTCGATCCACGATTCCTGAGTGCATGATCAACTGTATAGATGTCACAGTATTATGATTAACCATACACAAAGAGCAAAGACGTAATATAATTTAAATTTAGGATTTCATGCAACTGTCGTTAATGGAATTCAAAATATACATTGACATTTACTAAATGTAAACCCTGTCAACATTAAAGTTGGCTATATTGGACAGGCATATTCCATAGATGAATATGTATGTAATGTCCGTAGACATATACTTCATACTTCTCTTGTCTACAGAAGTGTCGGATATAATAAAACTGTGAATTTATGAGATTTATGTTAAAAAGATAAAAGGCGAATGTAGAGAGCTAGAGTGGACAACTCGACTGATGTTTGGTATGTATAAAGTACATGTATATGAAATATAAGACGCGGTTGAGGTTTTCAAATGCATACGGAATATATCGTCCCGGCAGTAATACTGAATTCATATGGAATCATTTGTATATGGGCACCGGACTATAGGCCTACTAATATTTTTTTTAAATCACTTCTCAGCAGGGAAAGCTAGAGGAATCTCGAGCTAACTTTATTTATGGGTAACGGTTCTTGGGAACGTCATTGCTTATAGTTCTTGATAAAAGCTTTCGCAGACATGTCTTTAAATCATCCGACTTAAAAAAGAATTTGTTAAACAATTCATTAAAAATCCACCAAAAGTCTTTGACAAAAACTAATAGTTATCGTCAAACTTAACTTTCGTTCCTCAGTTATACCGGACAACCGGACAACTATATAGGAAAAGAGAAGACTGGTATACTAGTAGTTTAATTAGATTGTATAGCACTACAGCATCTAACCAGGACAGTGATGGCCGTTGGTGCTGACACTGATATCTCGCTGTAGGTTATTTACTGTACAGTACAATACATTGCGTCCTGACACACTGGCCAACATCCACGAACAATATACGTAATACATGCTTCGTATACACAGGCCAATACATCGGCCCCAAAACAGTCTCTGGTAGCAATATTTTCATTTTAAATATACTTCCGGGTTGAACTTCTTGTCAAGAAGTGTGTATACGCCAGAGTCGACCTCACCGTGCACAAAGAGTGATCTCAATATGGCTAAAGTGACGTGTGCATAGCAGGCTCATCGCACCATGCATTGTCATATCCATCTCTACAAACAGCGGTAACACTTCAAAAAATGCATTTATGTGCAAACGGAATGTAAGCACTGTTAGTAGAACAAGTGTTTTACTGTATACATCCCTTTACTCCTATACAGTCAGAATATACACGATGTATGTTGTGGTTTCATAAATATAACCCTATATTTACTATCCATAGTCTCACAGAGGGTGAGAGTAAATAGTTTAAATATAAATTATATTGGTTGCCTATATTGTACTGTATTTATATGAAATGAGCCGCTGAAATTTTTGTTCTCTAGGGGCCGTATTCACGAAAGGGTTAGTCAGTTTTGATGACCAAATCTATAGCAAAAACTGACCTTTCTATTTCGTGAATACTAGTATATACGGCCCCAGTAATCTAAATTTGCTGATCTGATCTAGGATGATACCAAAAGGCCGAGAAGCGATTGAGAATAAGGTGTGACACAGTTAAGACTAAGAAACCTAAAAGTTAGCCAGGTTTTTTGCTCTAACTATACAATGTCTACATTTGATGGATGCGCGAGGTTAATGCTGCAGAGAGGTGTCTATGCAAAAACAATGCAAGCAGATATACTGCATGTTCATTCGAAACCAATCATTTTAGTTTGCCACACATTATCCAGAAGGCGCATATATACCTTTCTTTTTGACATACGATTCTTAGACTATATCATTGGTCTCAGATGGGAGAAGGCAATCATGTATATCAATCAATCAAAATATACATTTATAAAGCGATGGTATCCATCTATGGGCTATATATAGCTGCTCAAAGGCGCTTGTAACATTGGGTCTCGAATAGTGCATTGTACTATAATAATAATAATAATAATAATATGATATTGATTGATTGATATATTTATACGAATGGAACCATTGACATTTTTGTTCTCGTGAAATCTAGACGTGCTTAACTGATCTAGGAGTTGTTTTTATATAAATAAGAGTATATTTGGGTGAGAACAAGGTGTTGACATAGACTATAAAATTCTACTTGTACGAATATACAAATTATCATGGAACCTAACTAACTATACACAACTGTTATGGTAACATAAAGATTGCATGAAAGTCTAACAAAGAATTTCCTCAGTTAATTTTATAAAATATTTCCATTGGTCACCAATGCTAACATGAATTGAACTCAATACCCTATTATGCGGACTATACCGTCCGTTCTATAGCTGTTATGGATGGATAGATAGTTAGTTAGATAGATAATTAGTTAGTTAGTTAGTTAGTTAGTTAGTTCGTTACCTCAACAGATGACAAGCATGTAGCCATCACCAAATTAGAAAGCATTGCATAATACAGCAACGAGGTTTAACAAGTTGCATGACAAGGCTCTTTTTGAATTTTCTAATGGAGAATGAAAGATTACTTGTCTAAAAGTGAAAGTAATGTGCCCAGTGGGTTAACTACCATTTCAGACGAGCATAGGGCCGATGTAGCTTACCTATGACATACTTAGAATGTCAAGAAAGGAAATAATTATGACACACGACAGTCATTTGCGACAGCCATAGGTGCCAGTCGACAGGCAATTAGTATCAATTATAAAGTAAGTGTCTCTCACATTTACGACACTTTGCAAATTAAAAATCGAGGGTGTGTGTGTGTGTATACCACACACACACACACACACACACACACCCCACCCCCACACACCCTGGACTGGACTCTCCACGTGTATAGATATATACATCTTGAACGTTTCAACCAAGAGTGTGTTGTTGCTTTTTTCTAACATTTCGACCAATATTTATTCTAAGTAAACCAATATGTTAATGGGACCAGCATGTGTTACGACAGATCCATGCTGTCTTAGCCATAGCTGGCGTTATTGGGTGTTTATTTTCGTAAATATTTTCAACAGTTGAGGGGCAAGACAACATATGTACATTCGCAAAGTACAGGTCTTGGGGTTAAAGCACCTCCCTTTGACCCGAAATCCACCATACGGAGATTGTTTTATTTCGCCTCACCGCACATGTTGCTTGGCAACCAGTACGTAGTGTTCACGGCTGATGTGTTTAGCGGTAGCTATATGGGCCAAGCTGAAGCCATTTTGCCAACCGACCATGACCAAAATAGCTGGATCTATATATATATATATAAGAGAAGCAATTTCTCTCTTTCTCTCTCTCTATATAACAGCATTAACCAACAACGATTACCAAGGCACTTAAGCTATTTTCAGATATTCGGCGAATTTATTTTTAATGTAAATTTTATGTAAATATAATTATATTATTTCAATAACCTTATTGAGTTGCAATGAGACTTACTCTATATAGGTTTATATCCTGACAGGTTTATTTAATTTAAGAAGTTATATATGTGTGATACATTTGCCAGCAGAATATCCCATGGATAACTTTCCAGGAAGAAAGTATAGCCTATGCAATAAAGAAAGTATGCAGAATAATGGGTTTACATGATGTTGCGCTGCTCATAGACCACCCACTTCGTAGTAGAACATTCCTTGCAATATATGCAATCACAGAGCAAATATATCCTTCCAATCGCTTTATCTATATTCCGGCACCTGGGTAGGCCTATACCACACCCCTATATACCCCAGTCAAACGTACAGCTTTGTGCATGGGAATCATACGAGTTCATGATGGTTATCAGAACCCTGTACGCAGTTAACGGTATTGTTATAATCATAATAGCGATTACTGTGCGCTTTTAATTAATGCGTTTGTTCCCAGGAGCATGAGAACATTCTAATTGAGAATTCACGCCTATATAATGTTCACAACTATATAATAGTAGCCTACATATATAAGTAGACTTAGCATTATTATTAGACGAAGATGCTTGTAGAATGAAAATTAATAGATTTTAAAACAGAGGTATACTCGGTGGAATAAATCAGAGTATGTAGCGATGTATGCTAGTATAATGTGCGTAGAAAAAAAGTCACGTTTTGACTTAAAATAATATTATTAGGTTTTACAATGATTGCCCAATCATAGTTTATTTTCCTCCAACCTGTGATGTCTTTGACATTTCGTTCCATGTTGAAGGATCCATGCAATTTAATTTATATGAATCTTCGGTTTTATATATTAATATATATGTCACCTTCATATGAGATAATATCCAATGACGTAAACTAGCTGATATACATATATATATGTGTGTAACACATAGGCCTACGTAAATGATTTATAAGGGCGTAGGCCTATATCTATTTTAATTGGACTACTCCTAAAGGAAATAGTTATTGCATCTTACTATCGATGTTAAGTTTCCATATCATTGTTATGTCAATTTGTTGTGTAAACAAATATGAAGATGTACTTATAATGTTAAAAGCATTATTAATTAGTCTTTATTATAGAGTAGGCTATACAATGTATACCCTTATTATTTTGTTTTCTTGGTGTTGCATGCAAGTTTACTTATGTATACAGTGGCTATATCTCCCACCTATATCGCCACAAGCTAGGTAACAAGACACAGCTCCCTATCAATCAGTTGCTTGTCTTGGGGCAACGTTTTTGTGTCTTTCTTGGGACGAACGCTGCTGATTAAAACGAAATAATTATTAATTGAGTTCATCTGCGGACAGAGGTCTATAAGATGTAATCAAGCGAGTGCATCTTAATTCAGTTTTTACCCGTAAGAAATTTCACCGCTATGAATGCTGCCAGATATATTGATCATTGGAAATGGACATCAATGAGTGTTTCCTACGGGAGAGGTCTTGGGGTTGTATAAGAGGGTTCGCAGTCATACAGTGTAGGCTACTATGATAATTGATTTTTTCTTTCTCGATCTTCCCCACCACGATTGCGACGATATCCCGTGTTCAACACAAGGTATAAACCTGTCGTTTCTGAATTGGAAATATTTCCATCAACTTGTTCGTGAGATTAACAAGAGAATCTATGAATTTTCAACGAAAAATCGATATTGGTGTGTACAATATTTCCAGAGGGACGAGTGGTGATAAGCAAACTTCTGCACGTTCGGGGCTCTTGAAATATAATATAGCCTCTTTTAGATCATGCGCTGAATACAAACGGAGAGGTTTCCTCCAATCAGAAACAAAACCGTCTACTTGAAGTGAAATCTGATGCTTCCATGTCTTGCGCGTCCATTAAGAGAACATCGCTGTACCCATTTGTCAAACTTGTTGAACACTGTCATCGAGACGTACCTACCTCGATGAACTCAACCCAAACAGAGGGAGGTTACGCTCAACTTGGCGAGAGCAAACACTCAGAATTATGACTACCGTATCATATCATGCCGTGGAAGTAACATAGCAGTGAATATAATAATCAATAATGTCTACATTCAAATGTGTTAAATGATGTACACTGTTATTTCCTACTTTTCTGACTTGACAACAGACGACCCAACACCCCTTGTGACTGTGGGAATGTATTCGTCGAAAGCAACGCATGCGCATATCGACCCACGTGTTCATAAACAAATTTTGATGGAAAGAGGAATCGCTAATACGAGTCGTGGTTTGTAGTTTGGAATCTAACACATCTTAACTCAGGTAGATGCTACACAGCTCAAAAGCTTGTTATAACATGGGGACTGAAACTAACAAAGATGAGCGTAACACTCCAGAGTACTTAGCACAGTTACTAAAAGATAAGAAACAAATACAAGCGCTTCCGAACGTTTTCGTACATGCGGAAAAGCTATTAGATGAAGGTAAGTTCTTCACCGTTTATACTGATTTGCTAAAATGACGACAATCTAAAATTAATAATCCGTCTTGTTTATGTATCTGGTAACCTTGATCGTGCTATGTCATCGTGTTGTACCTCCGGAGAGAAAGTTGTGTTAGTCAAAACAAAGAAATTGGGGCACAGGCCAAACTTTCCACGCGAACTTCTCGTCTGCTTTCTAGTTATCGATTTTCTAAACTTATTCTACCAATGAGTTATTCATAAGATGTTGATGCGTTATTCCAGATGATATCGTATGTGAACTACAACCAACAACATGGCTATCAACTTTTATTAACGCAGAAAGTTTGTAACATTCCGATACGCTTCTGTGCTTCGGGGCTCGCCGAGCGGCCATATTGAAAGTCTACACCCTCTCTCTCTCTCGGTCTAAGACACGTAATTTGGTTATTCAAAACATTTTGGCCCGGTTTACACTCCTCTGAGCATCCAGCTCGTATACAGACGAGTCCGTGATAGATGCTGATTGCTCCTGGCCCAGTCGAGCCGTTGCGGAGAACTTATCTTTAAACCCAGATAAGAAAATAGAACTTTGAAATTCTCAGGGTACAGCTCCTGTCAAAAGCTGCCTCTTATTTATAGATTTTGTTATTTTCTTTTCAACCAGAACTGTTTATTTATTCAAATACTGAGTATACTTGATGCGCTTTAAATACAAACATTAACAATATAGCATATAAATAAATGACAAATGTACATTTGTTGAATCAATATGATACATTCGATACATAAAAAGTATATTCACAAAAGATATAAAAGTTGCATTTATAAGTACAGTGTACACACTACATACAAATATAATTAAATATGTAGGACTATTGTAACCTTTTTGAACTATTCAGAAGAATTATTTGTTTTAATTAATCAGCGTTTTAAAAGAGGCGTTTATAGATCTGTTACTACATTTCAATTTTGTTGGAAGATTCATTAGTATTCTATTATTTATAAATGTAGATCTAGTAATTTAGCTTACTCTGGTCAGTTTTGATTTATTTAATATATAGACGATCTTATTTATCCATATGTTCAGTAGCAAAGTTAACTATGAGTGGCAGTAGTAGTGTGCATGCCAACAACAAGGGTTTAACCATGTTAACCCACTGCTTTACAATAAAACTGTCCTGTTTTAATAATATTTTGGTATATGTTGTAGATCTATTTAATTCCTAACAATCTTTGCAAAGAACTATCAAATCGTTAATCATTATCAATACACCATTGTGAAGTATGCAGAACATACTTGGGTACATAATCTTTTGCGACTGTACAATGGATGGGCATGGAATATTTTAATACCACTTCCTTATAAATGTATTTATATATTAGCTTCTCTACTTGCTGTGGGAACTTAACACCTTTTCACTACTAGTCTTGCATCTGACCTGCATGTTTTTATAATTTTGAGTTATGGTTACTCATGGTTGACTTATAATAATGAGACTAGTTTGAATCAAAATTCTGTTCCCTCATAGGCTTCACCATCTAGTTTTTATAACCTACAGCTTACCTTTATTATTCAAACTTACTCATACCTGTTTTGACATTTACTCATTTTGAATCTTTAATGAATTTCTAATTTTGCTGAAATGTCACCATTGCCTAAACCAAAGACTGCATTCTGTAAAACTAATATTTGTTCCTCTTTATTCAAGAGGATCTTCACCTGATGGGCCATACCATTTGTATTTGACACTAAACTTAGTTTGTTTTCACTGACCCATTTAATATTCACGAGCTAATTTATTAGAACATTTCTCTTTCCCAAGTGGAAATGGTGTTTGTTATTTCTCCAAACCGGACAAGACATGCCTATAAGATTGAATTTCGGATATATCCAAAACGGTAGAAGGTATGCTTTTCTCTTTATTTCTCTTTATTTACATTTATGTTGAATTCTTTTATGTTCATTTGTGTTGAATGCTTGATGTTTATAGTTCATAAAATGCCTCATTATTTATATTTTTCATAATTTCATTTTTGTTTGTTTGGAAAACTAAACTGGGAGTTTGTCCGTGCATGATACAGTACATATGATATCAAATCATTTCAACTTCATTCTTATATAGCTCATAAATGTTGTTTTATCACTGCACATCAGTCACGATTCATAACATCATGATACATCCATTTATTTGTCTATCATTTGACATTTTGTAGATAATGTGACATGCAATTTAGTTTGTTCCATTTTATTTCAATACTATTTGAGAGTCGTATGACAAATGATACAATTATAAATAGAATATTCATCATGAAGTTCTTTCATTCAAGTTGACCTTGCGTCCTTAACCTATTTTCATCATGCTGTATATTTAAACTCTGAATTTTTCTCGTATTCACCTGGACACTACGGACTGGATTTAGCACTAATGTTTGTATAGATAATTGAAGCACAAGTTAAACTTAGTATGATGTACAATTTAATATTATTAGGATCTAGTGGGTCATATTTTCTATAGAACTAGAGATTCACAAGTCATAAAAAGATAAGACACAGTCATGTAACTAAATATTCCTAACCTGCATCAGTCAAAGGAACTTGATCAATCAAGCCTTTTTTTACTATGATTACACTGCTAATATCGATAATCAAATATGACGAAAAGAACTAGTCACCCATGTCGATTATTGGTTGATTCAATCTACTGTCAAGTAAGCTTTGTTAGGGCTATGGAAGTGCACACAATATATTGATCACTATCATCAGGTGGTACTGCCCAGGCTAAGAAATCTTTGACAATCAAACTTTGAGAATCAACAATGATATTCTCTTTCTTGTTTGAACTTGGGTCAATGTTATCATCAAGATAATTGTGTTCTATTTCTCAACGTTTTTGTATGACAAAATTAGTTTTAAGTGTTTCTGTTTACATTGATCGTGAGGGCAGTGTTGTGAGCACTTCTCACTTGTCAAGTGATAGTTGGCAATCTCGACTCATTGTCTAGCCACCTTGGGACCAATGCTAAACAATTGCTGTCTTTCATTGGTTTTTAATCTTGCTCAGTTACTTATTGTACAAGGCCTATGCAGCTTACTGGTGGTATTAATAGTATTTATAGGCAGTCGGTATAACGTACATTCATGAAACCTGTATTTGATGTGATCGCTCACCCGAGTCCAGTGTGAATATGATTATTGATATGTGTACTGGTAATGTGGTATGTACAAAATATCGGCATTAGACATGGATGTATAATGTTACCACTTGCACTAGACTATTTCAACCATTCATGAGATACAGAATAATTTGACCACGTTATATTTTGTAAAGTCTTCCGTTTTCGAAATAATTTTGTTGACATTGTATATGGAACAGTATTGAGGTCAACAGTTCATATTTCACAAGAACAGCAATGGTGTTGTTTATTATGTGTATGGGTTATAAAGAAATACAAAGTAATAATTTGATAAACTAGGTAGGCACTTGTAACTTTGACTTGATGAATTACCCGAGGAGAACCTGAACAAAAAAAATGAATGTTTTTTATTTTATTATGATTTCTCTAGAGGTACGATTCCTCGTTTTGAGTTTTTAACCTGTATGCAGCCAGTCATATTAATTGTTAATTCTAGTGAACTTCCTGTACTTTACGGAGTGTGTACAATCCTTCTTGTAGCATAGGCCCAAGTCTTGCACTATTATTTACGCTCCACCAAGTTTACAGCATATGATGAGTGTAAATAAAGTACTATTGAAGAATTGATGGTTTCATTAATGGCAGTATAATTTACTATCCCATTTCCAATTGATTTGATATGTAAAATGTTGGTTTGCTTAGTCAAAGTTTGAAATGCAATATTGTATGGAAGAAGAATAAATTGTAAAGCAAGCTTACAATTTAGAATTTTAATACAAAAAGGACATACATTTTTAATGATTTTATTAATGAGATGTATCCCATTTAGCATTCACTTTTCAATGTATAAACTGTAACATTCAGTACCGGTATACCATTTAGCAGCACATAAAATAATAATGTTGTACGTCCCATTCATTCTAATTTCTATTCTTCAATCTAGTCTAGATGTTGTACATCATTGCCCTATGTCATGCTTCATTGCTTTACGACATATACTTGTTTTCATGCTACGAGTCATCAGCATTACCGCCTCACTACAGTTGCACCACACATTGCACTTAAGGCCATGTAAATTGTACTGTTAACATGATCAGTACATTATATCAAATAGCTCGTGGATGTTCCATCAACCAGGCATTCTGTTCTTTGTTTGAGCGCACTGGTTATAGAAGGATTTGAAGAATATGGATGGTGGCTTTATCTCATTTCCATGAAAGACTCCACTTACTGAAGGCTCCTGCTCATCATGTGTCATTGCATTGATCTGAAACGGGATTCGTCTTGCCGATTCTTGCAAGGTGAGTAAGCTATAGCCTTGAATCTTGTCAATGCTTGTGATTTCAAAGAGATGCCGGATAGATCTTATTATCGGCTATCTTTGCCCTAATTAGCCGCAGTAATGATTTATTATATTGGTTTTAATCACATCAATCTCTGGCCGACTTAATGCATTCTTTAATTCAACAACGGTAAACATCGTACATAGATCAGTTTTGTGTTCTTTAATCATGTTAGTGCTCATAAAAATCTTTAATAATGATTTATCTGCTTTGCTGTGAATTGCTTCGCATACAGATTTCATCATTTATAATAAGAACATTGTTGAATGTCGATAGTTGATAAGATTTGTAGTATAATATCTTGAGTAGATGAAATGTCAAGTTGTACGTGATGTCGCCCAAACATATTTTTCAATGTATCAATAGCTTTGAATTTAGATAAAACATTTTTATGTCACATTATTTGTCTTGGTGAATGTGTTTCTAACCTTTGCGTCCTCTTCAGTTTCAGATGAATGGAATGGTGTCATGATGATCAGTGGATGTCCTTGTGTTCCTTCTTAAATATTAACAAGTATTTAGTTGTTAAATCAATGATATTGGAAACCAATTCTTATGGATGTTCAAGGGTGAGTACTGCTGTTGGCATAGTTGGAAAAAACAATGCCAAGTATAATGGTACCAATACCCAGTATGAAAAAAACTTCACACTGACATCTACATGGGAAGCCTTGTATCGAATAGTGCATTAGTGTCTGGACTAATCTGTGATTTTCCTGGAGCATTGCTGCCATAAGGACTATCTGTGTCGTATCTAGATGATGATGATAGCTGATGGAGAAAGTAGGAGGATACTGAACAACACATGATGGTGCTACCTGCAGACAAAGGATATACCGAGGCTCAGCAGTCTGCGCATTCTCAGAATGATTCTGTGGATAGTTCCAGCCAGTGATGCATGTCTGCATAAATATTGGACCCGGCAGCCAGAACATCTGGTCCCATTGGCATGGGGCCCTTTCTTAGACCTGGCTGGAACCAGCGACTTTCCCCCCCAAACACCCAATTAGTGATTACTCAAGACTAATGAAGTTTCAGTCTGCCTGCCTTCGGTTCTTGTTATACATCAAACTGTTTGGTGAAGGCTTTGGGAAGTGTAATACTATATTGCATGGATCCCCTTGCAACATATGTGAAACTGCAGCCATCCTCAGAGGGGCTTAATGAGCCGCCATTGCTCTCCGTGCTCAGCATCTGGTCTTGATTAGAAAAGCCAACAGATATAGGCAGCTGACTTGGGAGATAATGGTGCAGTAGCACTATGCAGTAGGCTAAGTTTAGCCACGGTTACTTCTGGTGTGGGGATGGGCGGGCAAGCCAACTGGCAGTCAGATACATACACAACCCGCTACGGCATGCTTGGAATCAACAGCTTTTCGTGTTCTTGTTTTCCAACCTGGCCCCGAAACATTTCCGAGTACGATTTCATGCTTGACTCCAACGTTTTGGTCATAAAACTTCATGCAAATGTTGAGCTTGAGCATGAAATCTTTCATGTTCTTGTTTTCCACACTGGCCCCGAAACATTTTCGAGTACGATTTCATCCTCAACTCAGAACGTTTTAGTCATAAAACTTCATGCAAATGTTGAGCTTGAGCATGAAATCTTTCATGTTCTTGTTTTCCCACACTGCCCCCGAAACATTTTCGAGTACGATTTCATCCTCAACTCGGAACGTTTTAGTCATAAAACTTCATGCAACTGTTGAGCTTGAGCATGAAATCGTACCCATTTCAATGAATTAGTTCCATGCTCAACTCAAAGTTTTGGTCATGTAATTGTTAAGTTTGAGCATGAAATCGTACTCAAAAAGGTTTTGTAGATCTCTGGGCCAGTTCAGTGGAGCTACAGGTTGAATTCTTCTTCGATGGAGGTTCCTTATCTTCGTCTGTGTTGTACACATGTAGTTAATCTGTTAATTTATTCGGTTCCTCATCACTTTGTCATGTTTTCCTGGTAAATTTGAAGATAACTGAAACGTATTTGGATGTCGTAATCCCACAATTAGTCCCACACCTCCCACTCACAAATTCAAAAAACCCACTCGGAGAAGATGCATAATAATAGACAAAATCTGTAAAATTGTTGATCGTTTATATAATGAGAATCATTTGTGGATGAAAGTAAACACTTATGTTCTGCTTGCATGCAGGAATAGGCAATAACTCTGAAAACTTTTGATTCATTTCTGTTTGGCTTCCACTATTTGCCATCTGTGTGGGACTATCTTCCTCATCATTTACACCCTGTGCTCTACAGTGGCTGGCATCCCGCTGATAAGAGAATTGGATGCTTGTGACCCTGATGAATAGTTCATCAGCTGTTCACTTTCATTCAATACATGTTCACACCATCTTCAAAAGCGACATAGATACACTGCCCCTGTGTTCATTGCTAGTTTGTCTACAGATACATTTGACATGTTTGGTGTTGGGATCTTGTATGGGAATCGCAGGTCAACTTTGGAGGTTTATTATTAACATGTTGCAGCTTTAGTGAATGGAAAGTATAGAAATTAATTGGTATTGAACCAGAAAGTGTAATCGCAAGTAAACTTTGGAGGTTTATTACATGTTGCAGCTTTTGTGAATGAAGTATGGAAATGGGATGGTATTTTAAGAACCAGAAAGCATGTTGTGGTTGTTTGTTACTTGCGAAAACAAACCATTACCTGCTTATAATGAAAGCAGATGTAATCAATTTGCAAGGTCGAAATGTGTGATTGAAGTTCTATTTTAGGATCATACTTGGTTCACTGCGCTATGTGGACAGGATTCTAAACAAAAATTAGTTTGTACACAAACATTTCCTTTGAACATTTGATGCTCTACTGGTATGAGCTGGTTGTCGATATATCCCACTCAGGTATACCTCTATGCCAGTGCATGTTTTTGAGCAACACAAAAGAAATTATACAAACAATGGATATTACAGTTGCATCGTTACAGGAAGTGTTGCTTCATCGCATCGCATTAACCCTCTCCCTGCTGGATTAGGCAAAAGCACTGCTCATTAGGGCATCAACGGTTGCCTTCAGCAGGGAGAGGGTTAACCATGTTAAATGGGTCATCCAGTTGAGTGCCTTTACTATCTGTTAATGTCCTTGTGACCTCGTGTAGTTCCATCCTTTCACCCTCTAGCTGCTGGAGCCAACCTCAGGTGCCTGTTAGATCAGGGATCAGAATTAATCTAGTAATAGCAGAGAGATCATGCCCAAAGGTTCTGAAACCATTTAAAAAATACAATTTCATGCTTAAGTTCTATTCATAAATCCCCATGTAAAATGTCGTACAGCATGAAGTTGTAATTAAAATGTTTCAGGGTAGAGTTGCAATCTGAGATATCTATGCAAATATTGTTCGTCTAGATCGTGCTTGATTTGGTTATTCCACGTTTATTTAATTTTATTTATCATTTTTACATTATGGTACCGTAATTGAATAGTTATTGCAGGCTGCCTGCTGTCGTTTATATTTCCAGAGATCACTATTAATGTATTGTGATGTAAAATTTCAATGTACACACAGCAGACACTGTTTATGGTAAAATGATACTATATTTACTTTGCTTCAGAGAATTGAGAAATTTAATGCCTGTAGTGTAGCAATATAAATTTAATATTGCAATATTGACATGAGGCCATGCCCATTATGTGAGGTGCATGTATGAATAATTATTTATCCAGTAATTTTAGATGGTGTAACATGTTTCTTGGTTACTTTGGATAAACTGCAAATAATTTCAACACCAGCTCTTCGTTTCCATCGAGTGACAAGCCACTCGTAGAATCATGCAGAATGCTAAATCGACCAATCCCGATTCCAAATAGACATGATGCCACACAAAGAATTTGAAACTGTTAATATTGCCAATCATTGTGCGAGTATTTTTTCTAACGCTCCAGTCGGTGTTTGCTCGGCTCGCCAGTTGTATAATCCCTAAGCTCCTCCAGCCGGGAGTAGACGAGCACTGGCGGGGAATCCTATCTTATTGACGGGGGAGTTCCCCAGTGTTGACACTATCTCCCATTGTCATACAGCTTGATTTGGCTACAACATTGAGGAGTGTCGGGAGAGCTGCTTCTGCTGCAGGAATCCTCTGTATGAGGAGCCGGCGTGAGGAGCTGGTGCTATCACTGCCGCTGTGCGTTGTGAGGAGCCAGAGCTATCTGCCTCGGTACCCTGCATACCACTGGAGATCTGTGCCAGAGATGCTGCCTAGATAGCCGCTGCTGCCAGTCGAGGCGGGCAATCTGAAAAACTAAGAAGCCGCCCTGCATTTCCCTCACTTCACTTTTGACAGTTCTGGTTTGTGCCAGACTGTTCTGCAGGTTAACTCCAATTCTGTTGAAATCGAGCTTCTTCGTTGAGCTCTGATACACTATGTTTGGCTGTCAACAGTATCTGACCATATACAGACATCTACCTGTATCCATCTTGTAAAACAATGTAAGGTAATGCTAAAGTCCGTACAGAAGCATTCAGTTTGGCAGGTCAGTGCTCCATCGGGTTATTGTATTTAGGCAATATGGTGTTGAAGGTACCGTTAACATGGTTAAAAGGAAGCAGCACCCCAGATAAGCGCTATCTCCTCTCCTTCAATCCTGACACTGTTTACGAGTGCGTGCTCACACCATGTCGAACTGATGCTACCTCCAGCCAGGAATGCTAAGATTGGCCTGTGGCTCCAGATCTATTTATAGTCCAGGAGTCTTTTTCAATTTAACATGACATGCTTGCATTTAAATATAAGCTGAGAGATATTGTACTTTAACCAGATCCTCTGCCACTCTAGTTGTTCATATGCACTTCTAGCAATGTCTATTTTAAGTTTTGTTAAGACAACCTCCTACCAAGAACAATGTCCTTAGCTACTATCCTTAGCTTAGCTACTGTTGGTATGATCCATGGTATTCTGTCTTTAATGATTGTAAGGTTTGTTATTCTGTCCTTCATGTTTGTAAGGTCTTGTATATTACTGTTAGTATGGTCTATATGTTTATTCTGTGTTAGGAAGTTGTTCAAGATATGGGGCTGGGTCTGACTTCATGTCGGCCATTACAATTTGGTTGATCATGCTAATCTTCCTGGTTCGTATTTCAAACCAGAATCTCTGCAATCTCATAGATACTGTTCATTATTTTGTTTTTGTGCTTTTGATAATATTCCGAAAACTAATTTATTGTGTTTGCAACATTTCTGCCACATTATTCGCACAAAACCGATTTATTGTGTTTGCAATTTATGCCACATTATTCGCACAAAATTCAGCATTATCAGTGATGTATTGCAGCAATAGAAACTAACTTTAAATCTTACTAGCCCGAATAGTGATACAAATAACAAATGTTATCAATTTCTGCTAGTCCTTAAGGATACCTTTAGCATTGGGATAAATGGCCCAGGCTAGAGGACTAGTGTTAATTTCGATCCCTGGTATTGTACATCATTTCGTGAAGTATCGCAACACGTCTGCATGTAATCTTGACAAATGCCGTCTCTATTCTGTTCCGTCCATTCAATATGCAGCCAGACTAGTCCTGGCTCAGAACTAATGCACAGACTAATGCTGTTAGCACATAGACATGATAGAGATATTGGTGTTATTGTGCCCAGGTCTCTGTCGACGTCCACAAAGTCTTGTGTCCAATGTGCGGAGACGATACAATATCAAATCAGTGTAATGGAATTGTGAACTCTATTAACCCTCTCCCTGCAGGATTAACCCTCTCCTTGCTGAATTTGGCACAGGCAGTGCTCTTTAGGGAATCTACGGTTGCCTTCAGCATGGAGAGTTAATCAAAATTGTCTTTCCATGGGGATAGTAATAATAGTAATAGTAATAATTGTACCTTTTCCATACTGGTATTGTAAATGCGATTAGGAGAGATGTTGCCAAAGTTTGGTCAGCGTAGCAAAAGCACAGTTACTGTAGTAGCAGCAGGAAGGTTTACCTTGGCTTTACCATGCTACTTGTAACCATAGATGCCATTACGAAGAGGCTGCCAAAGTTTGGTCACTACCGAAAGCACATCATTCATCTTGTTCACTATACATACTGCCAGCGTTGAAGGAATGGTCTTCAGTTTGCATCTGTTGTCTGTTTATACCAGACTATGCTGAACGATCTGAAACAGCCTTGGCCCGTCATATTACCAGGGCCCCCTCCTTAGAAAAAAGTCTTGACAGGCATGTCCAATGGACCCATGGGGATTGGATTAGCGGTCTGCTCTCGGAATCTTTATTCCTGCTCTTATCATGCTGATGGTGCAGACAAAAGAAGACGCTCAACCAATACATCATTGAGGAAACTCGACAGCTATGGATACGTCATGACCTTGACTTACTATGGTGTGAATGCGAGGTATTAGGAAAGCATACCTTTCTTAAGGAAAGTGGGAAAGCATCACAATAAATTACTACAGAAGTCTGTATTGCTTGATTAGTACCCGGGCCCCGAGATTATGATTTGTTTGGGGGGTACGATTTCATGCTCAAACGCAACTTTTATATTGGATCTGTGAAGAAGATTTGTGCATAAAATTAGGACCAAAAAATGTTTTGTAATCTCTGGGCCTGGCCCCGAGATTACGAAACTTTTCTGAGTACGTTTCTGTACTCAACTCAGAATTGTGTTCATAAAACGTCAT
>JAVCKZ010038004.1:0-19222 GCA_034780755.1 Lepetodrilus elevatus | reverse complement strand
ATTTGCGGCTGTACGAATTATTAGAAAATACGAAAACTGAAAATGAGAGGTGTCCGTATATTTAGAGACAATAAAATCAAAGTACTAAATATGCTAGTTTCTGTTACAATAACATCATTATTATTCTTGTTACTTCTTCATGTACAAAAAATGGAAATACATGTTTAAATAAAATTATGGAAATGTTGGCAATGCAAAATATTAACGGAAATTTCTTTACACATGAATTTGATGTGCTCATTAATCTAATTAATTATTTAATAGAAAATATTATTTCCCTGGGTGTTTATTATTCCCATGCATTTGAATCTATCAGCAATCAACCGTATTGTATGCACTAGACAGAAATAACAATAGTACTCTTATTAGACAATACCCCCATTTGGAGGGACTGTCTCGGGTACATCATGTACATTTGTTATGAAAGCTTTCCTATATTGAACAATCTAGGTTAGTGTCAATCATGAATTATTCATGTGATAATGACCGTCGTGGATATATCATTGACTTCCTAAGTATGAGAGTCCCAATGGGGGTTCTTGTATCTTAAATCAATTTGTATGTATGATATAGGTTAAGTATGGTATTGTTATGTCTGTGGGTGCTGGTATCTTGCTGGTATCTTGCTGGTATCTTGCTGGTATCCACAGACAGATGCACTGGCATAATGAGTTAGGGGTCAGAGTTCATACCACCTGGTAGATGCACCATAGTGTATGTACCACATTAATTGGATTATGAATAAGAAATGAAAGTTTGATTGAAAACCCATGTAGGGTATATTATTAGCCATTGCCACGGTTACTGTCAAATTGAGTAAACAATTCAATTGCAGGGACTGTTTTCATTGTGTGTTAAATTGTAGATAAACTTGATACTTTATGTAGATGAAAAGGTCTTTAAAACAGTATTTATTAATTAGATAAAATCATTTATACCTACACTGTTTTACATTAGAAGTAGAATGATGATAGTTATCAGTATCTGACAGATTAGAATAGTTGACTAGATGTTGGATTCAATTTTATATAATTTTATTAAATGTATGTTGCATTTTCTATCAGTTATAGGCTATGTTATTCCGCATTGGCATTATTATATTCCCAAACAATAACCTGGTGCAAATAGTACATGATACTAAAGTCTAGCCATGATCTGATAATCATATTAATAATGTATGTTATTAATGCATGTGCTTGCAGTACTTGTCCTGTCTGCATTATGCATGTAGATTATGTTGATAACTGTTCCTGCTAGATTAGGCACAGATACAGCTCTTTAGGGCATCTCCAGTTGCCTCCAGCATGGAGAGGGTAACTTGTAATCAATCATTATGTTTATACTGTGTAAAATTAATGTCCATCAATGCCATTGTCTTGTCGTTGAACAACAACCAATACAAAAACAGTACACAAACAATACTGCAATATCTTGGTATTGTACCAACACTATTATTTCTAGATCATCTCCCCCGTGGGTAGCTCTCAGCTATGTTTGACTCCATTTCTTCTCCAGATGGCAAATAATCCCCTAAAAAGTTGTAAAAGTTGTGATCTCATAAACTTGTTTTCTTAAAAGTGCAGGGGGCTCAGTATTCATAAAAGGGCCTGTCAGTTTTTGATGATCAATACATAGCAAAATCTGACTTAAGCCCATTTTATGAATACCGTATTACGATTTTGATTTAATTCATAACTAGCTTGATATCTGGGAGATGCATGTTTTTCCAATGTGAAATTTCTCGTACACTCCTTTGGTCTTGAGGTATATGAACATTTCTAATGTGTACAACACACTCTGGAAACTGTGTTGATAACTAGTATTGTCAATGCTGATTAAAGCTACTGTACTACTCACCGGTCACTACGGATATCCATGCACATACATGTAGAATGACAACAGCCATGGGCTTACAGTGGTAGTGTCTCTCCATCTTGTCAAGGTTGTCGTCTCCCAGTGGGATAGATCTATGATTTAGTTCTACGCACACTGTACCATAGGAGGCAATCTTTAATTGCCAGGTGAATGTTGCCTCTTTAAGCGGACATGCATTGAGTAGGATTAATCATATACAGTACATTATCTTGCCCACGCTCATAATATATACACTGAATATATTGTTTGTATCCCTAAGGCTTTCACACAGGTTGTGTAGATCTGTGATAGTAATAAACCGTGGTGGTTTTTGCTTGTACAGATGATGGTCACGGAGGTCTTTGGGTCACCTGAAGGCTGTTTGCCATTTGGTGACATCTATGTCTGAAAAGTAAAGATAAAGTAGACATGTTTGAATTAATAAACTGCCGTAGTCAATAGGATATGAAAATCTGGAAGGATTTTCCTGCCATCGTACAATATGATGTTGTTAACCTTGCATGATAGATACTATCAGAGCCCAAGTTCAGACTATCAGACTATCAGATTATATCAGAATATCAGATTATATCAGAATATCACATTATATCAGACTATCATATTAAATCAGACTATCATTATATCAGACTATCAGATTATATCAGACTATCATATTATATCAGACTATCATATCAGACTATCATATTATATCAGACTATCAGATTATATCAGACTATCATATCAGACTATCAGATTATATCAGAATATCAGACTATCATATTATATCAGAATATCAGATTATATCAGACTATCATATTATATCAGACTATCAGATTATATCAGACTATCAGATTATATCAGAATATCAGATTATATCAGACTATCATATTATATCAGACTATCAGATTATATCAGACTATCATATTATATCAGACTCATATTATATCAGACTATCATATTATATCAGACTATCAGATTATATCAGACTATCAGACTATCATATTATATCAGACTATCAGACTATCAGATTATGCAGGCATCAGGTATCAAATATTCTAGAATAATTTATCTGGCCGTGGAGTCCATTAGGTCTCTAACTTCACAGATAACTCTTTAGAACATAATGACCATATTTTATGAGTATAATAAATTAATACTAGATTCCATGCATGATGTAAGAAGTTTTAAAAACTATTAATAAATCAATAAGTAAATACTTGTTTACATGAGTTCTATGCTATGGTCTCTATGGAAATGCATTCTTCTACAAAGCTATTCTAACAAGGATGACAACCGCTGCCACTGGAACCTACCCTGTATATGTACCAACATAGAAAAACATACCATGGATAATTCATGGACATTTATTTTAACCATTTAGAACATGGCCAGTGTGTTGACAACAATGAAACTGTTGTGGATATTTTAAGATCATAAACATCAAAACATAATTTGACGATGACAATACTATGAAGTTTTCTGGTCGTAGATTACCTTGTTGTGCGAGTTATGGCACATTTTGATGCTCCAGTGTGCGATGTTCGTCAGCTCACCCTACTGCTAAGAAAGACTGTGGAACAGTTCCGCCGACAAACTCCGTCCAGGTATTTCTATAGAGATGATCAATAATGCATCCAGGTGTAGCTGTCTCACAAATTGTTTCAGAATCGTTATGTTAAAAAGTATTGAGTAATTTTACATTCTGCAGCAAAGCCACATCAATACATAGTCTTCCTAATGGCGCGACACGCTCATAATGTTTATGAATCGTATACAGATGAATAAAATATGTAAATACCGATCTTTGTTTTGCCCGGGTAAACTACATGAACGTTTGATCGTCTTGAATACTTTCAGCCGAGATTATCCGACAAGTAGTGTTGTGGTTATAATCACAGTGGGGATTATTGGTTGGCTTTTGTATGACTCCGAATCATGGTATGGTCACTTTAATAGGTATATTGACTGCATGCAGGAAAATTTGGCATGTGTGCATGACCTGGCTACTAACATGCAATGGGTGTGTGTATGCTGGAGTAATTAAGGGAACAATACCAGAAATTATCCTATGTTATAGGTTGGCTTAAATGTATATGTCTCCAAATCAGGGCAGCGTCCCTTTAATAGTTGTTGTATTGGCTGTATGGATAAATGGGTCCTGTATGCAAGTTTGTAGCAAGCATTTGTGTTTGTGTATTGTGTACAAGTGTAGTAATTAAATAAAAATGCCAGAAATTAGCTTGACTGTAATTGGTCGTTAAACATATATAACAGGTTGTCATAGGTGAGGTCGTACATAAATGTCCGGACATCATGGGAGGCTTGGCAAAATCTCCATGAAGTGTGGACTGACGTCTCATTGAACACTTGAAGGTGCGAGGGTACAACGTGACTCATGACTGCTTTTCTATGGTGAAAGCCTGAAGCATAACGCCATGCCCGGCAGACTGCTGTAGCGTCTAAACAAGGGGAGGTGGCAGATATGAACTGACATCGTTACTTGTAAATTGAGTGCTATCCAGAAAGGCAATCATATTTCTACTGATTCACGAAGGTATACAAAATATATCAATAGGTGTATCATCAGAAAGTAGTACATTTTCCAAATTTATACCAATGTTCACTAATGCTTGACAGCCAGAATGTAGCTTATAGTGTACACTGGTATGCTGTTTTAAGAACATATAATTATTGGGATATCCATATATAATTGAATTAAATATTGTTTTAAATAATAATAATACAAATAATACAAATAAATTTGATCTCCTAACCGTACAATTAATAAATTTGTAATTACAATATTATTCCAGTGATTTTATATTATTAATTTTTAATTGTATGGTCATGGCACGAAAACGTTTACTGAAAAATAATAAGCTTGGATTCAGAGAGGCACCTTTTGTTTAAATATATATATTTAGCTTGGGTGTGTACTTTTATAGAAAAGAAATGTATTATGCATATAGCCTGTAGAAAAATAATTATACTGTATGTTCACTAATAAAATGGTACAATAGATCTGATTTTAAAACTGTATTTAAGAGTTTATTTTTAATTATATGATTAGGAGAGTACATTTCCAAATTAGTGCATGGACAATACATCAGGAACCGCTCCAGTTCCGCATTAGATCTGAACGCACCTTTACTTTTAGTTGTATCAGGTGTCCCTCCCACTGTAAACATATCATCATGATGTCACTGTAATACTGCATAAAACTCTCACTCCAGGAAATTAATTCAATAAAATATTCTATATCAAATTCATTTGCAATTATCCTGTCTATATATCAAGTCATCATTGATCGGATCCATAGCTATTAACATGATTAATATATATCGATATTGCATTTATCTATAATCATGATAATAGATAGCATTGGGAATTTCTAATACCATTACAGTGATTTTCTGAAATAAAAGTCAATAATAAACCATAAAGCTTCTTCCTGCTGCCTTCATGATTTAGTACAGCAGATAAATAGCGCTGCTGAATGTTGATATCAGATAAATAAATGGGGATGCTGAATTTTGATAGGTCATGCTGATCATGACACTTGATAGCAATTCCTATGCATGACTGGTTCAAGTCAGGTAGGCTTTGTATTGATATTATGTTTGTGCTGAAAATAAACACATTGTGTGCTAATACTTATGTTACGGGTAGTTTACCAGGCTTCAAAATGATTCTTTATGAGGTATTATACTGTACTTATGTTCTAAGTAAGCAGATGGCTTAGGTGGGGGTTTAACCATAATGGTTTAGGCCTAAACCATATATTGTTAGTTGTACAACATGGAATGATTTGTTATTTTTTATATATAATGATACTACAGGTGTGTGTAGAATAAGTCACAATGTTGTATTTAATATCCACTTGTTGCCCCCTTTGAAATACATTTGTTGTCACTGGCTAGATGCTAGAGATAAGTGCTTCTCAGTTGAGATAAAATGTATATTAAAGAATCATTCTAGAATGATCCTACTACAATAGAAATGTGTTGGTTATTGCTTCGGGTGATACTAAACTGTAGGCTGTAAATACAGTAGTGTTTAAATGTGCATGAAGGCGAGAGGTATGATATGAGGTCAGCTAAAGAGTCATATTATTCTGTAATGAATTGCTACTCTGAAATTGCAAACTATGGCAATAATTAAGCTGATTCAATTCATATCATCACTAATTAAAAATTGTAATAATTGTTTAGATTATTTTGTTTTGTAAAGTTACATGTATGCACAGGCAGAATTTATTTCAAAGTTATTTTGAAAGAAAAAAATGGAGAGGTAAGCAGTATAATTTGATAAAATATAAATACTTTTGTAATGTTTAATGTGTACAAGGTATAGTCCTTTTGTTGTGACTGAAACTCACCAATTTATTGCAAACCGCATGATGCCAGACATTTTAACACCACTTGTAAAATTAACCCATTATGGATGAAAAGAAAAATGATGCAAAGAGCAAGAGGAAGTTTATTATATTTCATTTATTTTTTTAAATGTGAATAATAATAAGCATACGGTACATGCAACATCATTGCAGACTTGTATCGGTGTTCAAGCAATGATAAAATACTTGTGTCTAGCCTGTTATATGACAAACTTACACACAATTATATTAAATGTCATATATCACACTGAATCTAAATACATCAATCTCTCTGTTGATGGAGATTTGAATGGTAAAGCTAGAGTTAAATCTGATGGTTCACCAGAATATGTTCTGCATGTTTACTTTGAATTTTGAATACACATTTATTGAGATTGAAAAGACTGGATTGACATAATAATATTTTTTTTTTATTTTTTATTTAATATTTTATATTATTTTAAATCGAACATTATGGCAATGCAATCTAATCATCTGCTTGTGAATACAATTTGGGACATAATATAACATATAACAGCTCCTTTGCATAAAGGACATAAAGAAAACACATACTTCCAGTATTCTGGACTTGATGGTAGACAGGGTTAGATGCTAGCATAGGATATTGTGGAGAATGTGAATGAAAATGAAAAGAAAAATAATGTTATGTCAAGCAATGTTTCTTATGCCAATATTCTTAGGGTCAGATCTGTATCCATCTTGTTCTACTATTTAGGGCATCTCCAGTTTCCTGCAGCATAGAGAGGATTAAATCTGGCTAATTAACCCTCTCCCTGCTGTATTAGACAGGAATGCAGCTTATTTGGGCATCTCCAGTTACCTTCAGCATGGAGATGGTTAACACTGGCTAATTAACCCTCTCCCTGCTGTATTAGACAGGAACACAGCTTATTTGGGCATCTCCAGTTACCTCCAGCATGGAGAGGGTTAACACCAGCTAATTAACACTCCCTGCTGTTTTAGGCACAGGTAGCTTATTTAGGCATCTCCGATTGCCTCCAGCATGGAGAGGGTTAACACCGGCTAATTAACCCTCTCCCTGCTGTTTTAGACACATTCAGCTTATTTAGGCATCTCTGGTTGCCTTCAGCATGGAGAGGGTTAACACCGGCTAATTAACCCTCTTCATGCTGTTGTAGACACAGGTAGCTCATTTGGGCATCTCTGATTGCCTCCAGCATGGAGAGGGTTAAAGCATCCCACCACTCGATTCTAAGATCACAGTTCTATGGGGCATCTCCATTTTCCTCTTGCTGGGAGCATGGTTAGGCATGTACACTACATTCAGTAATGTTTCAATAGCAGCGTGCACCCTTCTCTTTCACAGTGGCTCTGGCTGTGGAGTATTCAATATTCAGTCAGGCAGCAACTCTTCACATAAGATCAGTTGACATGTAATCGGTAGAAGGAGGATGTTCTTGTTCATCGCCGATGCCAGGAGAAGCCTGGCCAGTGGTCTTATTTACCTCTGCATACATATCACCTAGCGGTCCCACCACACTGACCGGGACTTCTTTCGTATTATTCCGCGAGCTGGACGCATCACTCTCCGGATAGACTGTCGTAGCGTTACTGTTTGGAAGACTCACTCTCCTGTCTTCAACCATGTCACTCTTCCCCTTTCCCGCACCGTAGCTTTCATATGCAGTGTTTTCAACCATGAACTGCGGTTCTTCGTAGGTCATGTTTGCATAGGCTCGCTGTGGGGACGTCTTCTGTTCTGGGCAGGTCTGCCGTTCTACTTCCCCAAGAAGCGGGGATTTCTTTTCCTTCTTGTTCCTAATAAATTGAATTATGACATTTGAAACACTACTATATTATGCTTAAATATCAATGCGATATAGGTACTGTACTCATTTATCGGGGTGATAGCACTTCCAGCACACGCTAGTTATTTATTCATTTATTTACATCCTTGAAATTTAGATCATCATTCACTGATGAATATAGGTTTTCTTAACAATTTTTCGCAAAAAATGTAATTCCAATGTGAATGAAGGTGTATTTAGAAATTATTTATTCTTCCTACCCAGCTGCATGTGACCATAACTAGGCAATATGGATTGAGTTTGCACAAGGTTAACATAAATACATGCACTGGTATACCCTATCACCTCACTTCATAGGAACAGAATGAAGGACCCCCGTGGTGCGAGGCTGTAGGACACCCAGTAGTTGACGTACCTATTGCACGTGATGGCGATGGCGACGATGAGAATCAGCAGCAACCCTCCAGCCACTCCTCCTGCCACTGCAGCCACTGAAACACAGGGAAACATCACTATAGCCACTGAAACATCACTAGCCATTGAAACTTCACTAGCTACTGAAATACAGGGAATCAACACTAGCCACTGAAATAGAGAGAGACACTACTAGCCACCGAAATACAGGGAAACATCACTAGCCACGGAAACATCACTAGCCACGGAAACATCACTAGCCACTGAAACACAGGGAAACATCACTAGCCACGGAAACATCACACATCACTAGCCACAGAAACATCACTAGCCACTGAACACACAGGGAAACATCACTAGTCACGGAAATACATGAAAACATCACTAGCCACTGAAATACATGGCAACAACACTTGCCACTGAAATACATGGAAACGGTACTAGCCACTGAAATACAGGGAAACAACACTAGCCATAGAAACAACACTAGCCACTGAAATACAGGGAATCAACACTAGCCATTGAAATACAGAGAGACACTACTTGCCACTGAAATACAGGGAAACATCACTAGCCACTGAAATACAAGGACAAATCACTAGCCACTGAAACATCACTAGCCACTGAAACATCACTAGCCACTGAAATACATGGAAAGTAAAGTTATATCTCATAAAATGCAATTAACGAGTTACCTGGAAATGAATATTTTTCAGTGTCGGGAGATTTTTCAGTTTGACGTGAAGTGCTGTAGTCGGATGCTGTGCTGGATACAGAACCTCCTCCTCCTCCTGTAGTGTTGGTGATGGCTGTGGCCGACGTACTACTGGATCCTGTATCAGGTTTAGATGTAGATGTGGATCCTGTATCAGGTTTTGATGTAGATGTGGATCCTGTATCAGGTTTTGATGTAGATGTGGATCCTGTATCGGGTTTAGATGTAGATGTGGATCCTGTATCGGGTTTAGATGTAGATGTGGATTGACTGGTCGATGAGTCTGGTGTTCTTGAAGTTGTTATTGACGATGTTGATGAGACACTTGATGTTGTTGTAGTAGGTGTTGTTGTAGTTATAGTTGTAGTTGTAGTAGGTGTTGTTGTTGGTGGCGTTGTTGTTGTTGTTGGTGTTGTTGTTGTAGTTGTTGTTGTTGTTGTTGTAGTTGGTGTTGGTGTTGGTGTTGGTGTTGTAGTTGATCCATTTTCATTTGGTTCATAGCATTGTATTTTTATTCCTAGTGTTTCACCTAGAAAAATAAAATATATATACATGTATACTACTTTATCGAACATGTCTGCAGACATATATCCATAAAAACAATAATTTCAAGATTTCTTTAAAACTCAATACAATTTCTGCACATGGCGGACTGGATACCATTTCATGATGATATGTGATTCTGAAATAACATCTAAGGTCATTGAGACACATGGCGGCATGAGAACTATCTTACCATATTTGTATGGCTTGAACTGCAAGGCACCCTTTATTCCAGAAGCGGCGTTCTCTGAAGATGTTGCTACAATCCACAGAGTGGCGCCAGGGTTCACGTCTCTGGGTGATCCTGTTGGCAGCTTTGGACGTCCTCCTTTACAGTACACAGCCTGCTGGCCTCCAATGCTGACTGAGGCATCACAGTTTTGTATGATCACCCTGTTTTCTCCACTTGTCGTCGCAAACACAGACAGCTTTCCTGATTTGGATACACTCAGCTTGCAGAAGCATTTGCTTTTATTCCCATTGATCTTTGCTGTGTTGATGCCTAATACGATGTTGTCTCCGCTGCTTGATCCGTCTGTACATAATTCCAGACCTGAAAATGGAAAACATTACATTGAATGTGGTGTATGTCTTTAAAAATTAAAGTCATAATGTATGGTACCTTTATAATCTCTGGTCAGTGCGTACCTTTAGAAAATGTGAGAATTGGTACCCGGAAGTATGAGATGGACATGTGAATGATAACCTTGACGCGCCTTGAATGGCAGCTCGGGTTGTATATTCCCCAGTGAGTTGAGAAGGGATTTGAGTGCACAGATCCGTTGACCGGGGTATTAAGCACATTTGAGCAGTTATTCTGGATATTTGCGCTATACTAATAATAATAATCATCATTTATTTGTTATTTGTTACTGTATTTTCAGTAATCTCATTGTGCTCATTCAGAATCAATGGAATTGCCCTGTAAAGTAACAGGTTATTGGTCTGACCAGCAATTTTCACCTGGGGTGGATTAACAACTACTATAATAATGAGTGCTAATCTATGGCAATTTTCTATGGATCCACTGAAACTCGTAGAATTTCTTTTCCAGGGATCGATTGACTTGTCTTGTGGACGGGCTTGCTTTCTGTTTAAATCACGATTGTCTGTTTCCATGCCTGATACTACTGACACGCTCATTTTGATAAGGTTGTTATATTTTTATTTTATTCATTTTTTGTTATTGCTCTTAGTATGTTATTTTATTTTTGTATTTTAGTTTAGAGCTGCTTTCAAGATTCTTTCACTTATATCACGGCTGGTCAGTTCGTGACAGGAGGAAACCTGCAACATCTGTAATGCTGAATGTTGCAGTAGACCTGCAAGCACTGGCTAGTACAGACATGCCAAGGGAGGTGACTGCATTGCCACTCTACAGCCAGAGCCTCCTATAATGATTGCATCGGAATAAAAACTTTTGTGAACATTGATGCCAGGCTGCAGAGATTTGAACCATTGATGCTGGGATTTGCACCATTGATGTATGGATTTTTGCCATGGGCCAACGTAGATACCACCCACCCCTATTACTCCTTTTTCTAAGAATCTTAGTAACAATACACAGTGATTTCTTCCATTGATGCATTTCACTTTGAAAATTGGGATAAATTGTATTGGCTTTCATGTACCTGTAATAGGGATCATTACAATAAAGAATAAATAGCATTGATTGATTGTGATTGAATGGTTGATTGATTAATTGATTGATTGATTCCATGTATTACATTGATGCAGAAATAACGATACAGTGAATACTAATAGGTTGTCATTTCAATTACCGGTATGGTAATGAAACAGAACCATGCAAATTCTTGGATTTGACCCAGAGTGACTAGAGTGTTACCGTAGTCCAATGCTCTACTGACTGAGCCAAATAGAAGGGGTAACTCCACTGACTGAGCCAAGTAGAAGGGGTAACCACTAACTCCATAGGAGCATCTAAGATACTTACATCACACTAGGCGACATTAATACACCTCAGTTTAATTCTTTTGGCTACCTAATGTAGCAAATATTGGAATTTTTCACACTTGTTTTAGTATTAAATGGGGGTGGGTGGTAGCGCAGTGGACTTCGGAGCCAAAGGTTCCAAGGTTCAAATCCTGCCCTGGGAGCCCCAGCATCAATGTTCGTGAAAGTTAACTTTCTGACGCGATATTGGTAGGATAGTTACTATTCCAATGCAATCATTATATCATAGCAGGCTCTGCAGTTAGCATGCTTGGTCTGTCAGTACCAGCTTGTGCTCGCAGGTTTACTGCAACATTCAGTGATACGGATGTTGCGGGTTTCCACCTGTCGTAAACTGACAAGTGATATTAGTGAAAGATTCTAGAAGGTGACTCTAAACCACATTCAAATAAAACAAATAATATTTAGTATTAATGACACAATGGCTGTTCCTTTGTGAACAGAAATGTCATTAGTCAAACCTATTTGGAGTGTATGGAAGTATGAAATAGTCACCAACTATCATGATATCTACTGACAATTTCCCAAATATATGGGGAACTGACCCTAAATTCTTCTATTAATGACATATTTTTAGCCAATGTTGAATACTAGGCATTGTATTACAATATCCTTTTATGATTTATAAATATTTCAATATCATGATATGTCTGTATGAAATTTGATCATCAGTAATTTTGAGGATATCCTGTGTTGAAACTGTATCTCACCATTGGCAGTATACATGTAGGTTAATCCATTCTTGAAAGGACATCTGATCAGAGATAATATATACAGGAATTCACGGCATTTTTCAGAGAACTGATGAACTGCCACACGCGTGACAGTATATTTCCTGATATCAGAGACACAAGACACAATAGGGGTGTCTTCCTTCTGTGAATGGAAAAGCTGTTCAGCAAAGATTTCAGCACCCTATTAACCTGCCTAAGTAAACCTTGGTGTAGTCTACTGGCAAACATCAATATGTCCAAATGTTTGTAGTTCATGGCCAATAGATCACTCCAAAGTAATTAATATACTAGTATGTTAACATGTCTCTGAATGCCTTATGAGCTGTCTTGGTAGATCAGGTTTAATTGGTATGCCACTGTTTGGCAATAATTTGTTTGCCACTGTTTGGCAATAATTTGTTTTTAATTTTGTATGCCAATTTGGAAATATTGTTCTTACATTTATGTATAGATATCCAACTTTTAGTAGTTTTACGATAATGTATTCATTAAACAGATTATACCAATCATGTAAATGGTAACATTTTCAATTTTTAAACACACACATGGAAAAATACGTAAATTGTCCCATGTAAAAAGTGTAACCCTCATAACCTACAATTTTATCTGTCATGTATGCGTGAAGGATTCCGGAACACTTCACTCTCTACAGGACATGTAATAGTGTCATGACAAGGAACTAAATCAGCCCCTTACTGTTATTTGATTGGCTATAAAGCTTTCTATTGGCAGCATGTCAGGTCACACACTGATCTGGGTTCATGAGAGTGGAGGAAACAATCCGTTATGTAATTTTAGCTAGGTTGGGTATCCTCAAAATGGAACTGAAAAACATCTCATGAATGACTGAATTCCAGCCATGGATATTTGTTTTCAAACTTTGTTTCAATGAGCTTTAGGTTTGTGAACATGATTTTGGAGTTTACAATTCTGTTTGTCCCATATGTTTCAATGGGCAAGAGAAGATGGTCTGATTTCAAAAAGATAGAAAATTATAGGCTTTCAATGGTGCATGCACAGAAGTATGTATTTATAAGCTTACAAGTTACACCTGCTAGTAATAAAATACAAGTACATGTAGATGATGAATGTCATCAGTGGACTAGAACTGTCGGTTTGAATGTTCTATTGTGAACAGAGCTGCAGTGTTAGTAGTAGTAATCTATACTTTGCCTTGAATTTTAACCAAATTTTCTATACCCGGTAATGGGATTGGTTACTATTTTAATAATATGTACAAATACATAACTAAATGTTCCCACTGTTTTAATAGTGTTTAATAGCCAGAGACTGAATTACCTAATATTGTCATTCCTGCAATTAGTACAACTGTTCAGAAATAATAATTAAATTAACCAAAATATTCAGGGAAACATTTCTTAAAGCTATCATATCTACTACAAGACCATAAGGACTCTCATAGCCATATGTAATACATGGGGATCGTGCACTTACCAGAGTGATATGGTCTCATAGTGGATATGAGAGATTCAAGAAATGATACCCAGTTGTATTCCATACATTATCTTATCAAAACATACAATATGGATATTAACTAATTGTCAGTTCTGGTATATATGTATCTTGCAATACCTAATAAATACACTAATAATTAATGCAGTTTATGGCCAGAGAAAACCTGCAACAACAGCTCACTGAGTATTGCAGTAAGCCTGCAAGCACCAGCTGATAGTGAAGTTTAACAAACTAAGGGTGATAACTGCACTGCAGCAATACAGACAATGCAATAAACAAACAAAATCCACAAACATTGATGCTACATGTCCTCGGGAGAGGATTGAACTCAGGACCATCGACTCCCATATACAATTTTGATGGTCTACACATACATGCACTATTGGCATTGCTATATCACCCATCCTGAAATACCATATACATACAACATGTATCTGGAATTCTATAGCTAGAAAGATGATTATTTTCTTTTTGGTCTCTTGGTGCTCGCAGGTTTACTGAAACATTCAGTTGTGGGTTTCCTCCTGCCCTAAACTGGCAAACCATGATGTACTAGTAAGTCAAAGAATCTTGAAAGTTGTTCTAAACTCCAATTAAAAAAAAAATAAATAAATAAAACATATAATAATTTTCACAAATTCAGTAATGTATAGACTACCAATAATTGATGGAGTAGATGTATTATCCTCCAAAGTATACAAATCACAGGGTTATGGTTCAAGATAGCAAGTTCATTCAAAAATATGTACAATTAACATCAATGTCCCATAAGGATGTGATTAATTCTGGTGTATTCATATGCAGTCCATTACAACATGCATGCATGAATATCCTGTGTTCACTAGCTCAGACAGTATGCTATTTCCAGCTGGATATGGGCATGTTTCACTTAAAGCCAGGGGTAAGTGTGTTATGAAGGTATAGACATAGAGATCTTATCATATCCGGGCGGTCCAGTATGAAGCAGTGTAGCTCTAATGTGGTCTTTATACCTTATCAATGGTGTAGTCTATGACAAGGGTTGGAGTTACTGTAGTTTTGTACAGGTGAGCCTTGCCCTATTGGGTCAATGGACAACACAATTGGAATGCTTTTATTTTTTCCCTCAATTAATCATCCCATGTTGATATGGATGAAGATACCAAGTGATTGATAGGTCTATTTTTACCATTGAGTACAACACCCATGTTATACACTGTATGTACCAGGCATACACGTAGTTCTCCATACTAGCATATGTTCTTAAAATTTGTATCCAACTGTACCAGTAATCGTTCTACAAGACTGGCATAGTAGACTCATTATAAAGTTCAAAATGTTGTACTATCGATAATTAACTTTTAAATATGTAGTCCCTATTTGAAATATCAAATGTCATATCTACATAAATGTTTATTAACTTATCAAAATATTTAAATGGAATTACCGTCAATTTATTTTGTATTTTCTTCTAGCATTGCAAATAATTGTGACCAAGTTCCAATATAGTTAATAGAGTATTTGCTGGTTGCTTACCTATTGTTACAGCTGATAACCACAGGAGTCCAAATACGCACCCACCACACCTCCACAGCATAGCTTCCATTGTCACGGTGGGACTGTGGGACTGTGCCTACCCACGGGTGGATGGGCCCGCACACGAGATAACAGGGTATCCCATATCTCGAGGGAGGGGTGCATCAATCGTGGCACTTCCTACTGAGAAGCTTCACCGGGGCGGCTCTCCCAAATCCTCGCCGCTATTCATGTGAGGTACATTATGACCTTATTAATGTTTGCTGTGAAGAAAATTGATGTCATGCAACAGTCATTTTACTTTAAAGTGTTAATATTACACTTTAGTAAACATGGTGTGTTGTAATGCATGGGCCAATGCCCCATTACCAACTGTAATGTAAAAAGGGTTGATTTTATAGAACTTATAACAAAGTTACGCTGCTCAGCGGGAGGTACTTTATGACTATGGATCAGTCGAAGCTTGTGCAATGCTAATGTGTTATAAATTACTTAATAATTGCACCCAATATATTGATTCATTAATTGTTCTTACAACATTGGTTTGAAATTGATTCAATATTACATTACCAGTCATATTTGGTATACTATTACTTTACAGACATGAACATTTCTTGCTAGGAGGAAATAGAAAAAGTTATGTCTACGGTAATATAGATACAAACTGTACTTTCATGTCTGTTATATTATAGTCACTAGTGTATCTGATCTCAAGAGGCTAACAGCCGAAAGCACTAGCAGATCTAGATTATCACAGATTATTAATACTTCATCTCTCAATTTTATTTATTTATATATACATTCCTCTGAAGAGACCTAACAATGCCGAAAGCGCTTGGGAAAGGGAAAACTCTCTTTGACTTTGTGTCTTGATTTTATATATAGAATTTTATATATATTTTAGAATAATGTTAATATTTTCATATTTGATATTAACAAAGGTGCATTTTATATATATTTTAGAATAATGTTAATATTTTCATATTTAATGTTAACAAAGGTTAATGTGCATTGTGGTATGTTTTACTATCATCAATTACCTTATGATTCAGTAGAGGCAATTCATCATCCCTGTGACAAAATTATGATCATAAAATGTTGGAAAGGGTAAGCATATCCATTTTTTTTTGTTACGTTCATGTTATTTTCAAATTACATTGTAATATTAACCCAATGGCATGATAAATATGTCCACTTGTATTCCAATGTTATTACTTGTAAGGACACATGGTAGATTCCAACATGTTCATGATCAAATTAATGATACTATGTTTTAGGTTTGACTGTCCATGTAATATATTTTGACACTTAATTATAAAGAAAAATAGAAATATTTAATTTCAGATACATGTATTAATAATTAATTGTTAAAGGAGCTATACTGTGACAGTGTAAGCTATCAATTATGATATGTCCTCTATTGGTACATTAGTACATGTACATGTCACTCAAAACAAATACTTTATATATATATTTTAGTCTTACTGCCAAGCTGGGGTAACCTGTCAGTTGCAATTTTCTTCATGACCTCTTGTGAACTTCAGCCAGGTCACCATGCTTAACATTGAACAGGTGTGTATATTACTGACATGAAATGCTTACTTTAAGGAAATATCAGATGCATATTAAGATAAAATACTACTATGTAATGCTAATAGTGTACTACATATTATAATTATTAAGAGGCATTTACATGTACTTGAAGGACTGGTGACTTAAAGGAAATATGTTTCTGTACTTTGACAGTGGTTCAGTTAAGTTGCAAAGTAAATGTTACTGTATAAAACAAGCATGTTACATTCATGAAAGCTATTTTTCTGAGCAACATGTTGTAAATTAGTATAATTTTATTGTTGTAAATGATTACATGAACAGTCCACATAGCCTCCAGTAGAATGATGGAATGTCAGTCCAAAGGTTGAAGGCCGCAAGAATATTACCCGACACAAACATGATAATTGGTGATTTGATATGGCATGGGTGGATACAGGAATTTGGAAAATGGGTGTGTGAAATATGTATAGCAAAATATGGATATCTAGAGAAATACCTTAAATTTGGCCATACCATTATTGACATTAGGATGTGCATTTTTGAAAGGACATCTTTGTATGATGATTTGTTCATGTGATTTTTATTATTATCAACTAATAACATGTGTTTAGTTAGGAACTTTTTTATTTGAATAAAAAGAAAAGAAAAAAAAAAGAAAAAAGAAAATGTTTATGAAAAATATAAATTCCACTCATATGGTAGTACGGAATATTGAATAATTGTTGATTAATCCTATATAGTATTGAATTGAATAATTGTTGAATAATCCTATATATGTCATGAAGATTGAGTTTTATGTCTTCTACGGTAACATGTCTTATGTCTATATAACCAGGAACTACTATCATAGTTCATATTACCAGTGCAAATCTGACTAGTAATAGATGTATTATTAGAAACTGGTAGAACGGGTTGGTGGTTTGTTTTCCCTGCCCAACGTACACAGAGTAATCAAGGAAGAAGTACCTCTAGAGAGCATGTTAGAGAGGCCAGGAAGCTGTTACGTTTATAGAGCAATAAGAAAATATTTTCTTAATTCTTTTTTAATTTCACACAAGAGTTGCGGATATTATTACCGTAAGTTAGTGGGTTATCTCAGGGCTAGGAGAGTTTTATTAAAGTATATAGGCTGCAGAGTTTGCAACACCTGATATGACGAGGGTCACATGAAATGTACCATGACTGTACTCCACCCCTGAAACTACTTATTACCCAGGATAATAATACATACAGAACATTCATGTTGTAAAAGTTGAAGCCATACACAACTTAAGCCTCACCGGTGACATTGATTAATACACTGCGATGCACATGTATAGAGATTTTCCCTGTAGCAAGTTAAGCACTAACTCCTGTCATTCGATAGATTATTCTGTATCCTTTTGTATTATTAACCCTCTCCCTGCTGGATTAGAGGCAGGCACTGCTGTTTAGGGCATCTCCAGTTGCCTTCAGCAATTATTAAAATGAATCAAACTGGATAAAAATAAACACATTTATTTTAGTATTTACTCAGGATTATTAGCTGATCGAGTGATGGTATTCAATAACCCACCATTATTTTTTTTTATATTTCCTATTTTAAAAATAATACAAATAAACAAAACTTGGGGAAATGATGCCATTTTGGCTCAAAACTCAGGTGTGCAGATGGGTTATACTTCAAGCACTGTATGAGACAGGATAAGCTGCAGTGTACATATAGAGGTCCCATTCTGACCACAAATCTGACCGCTGTCCTTCCGATCACTAATCTGACCGCTCTATGGCTGAGACACACCTGACAACACAGGCATGGTACCCTGAATACCCTGAATACCAGCTAATACAGCCAGGTGTGTTAGACAAACACTCAATAATGAGCCAGTATCAAGAGATCTTTGGACACCCACAATTTGTGTTACCCAATGTGATTTAATTGTGAATGTTAACATTAAACTGGCAGCTTGTGGTGTATACTCCCCAGGCAGTTGAGGAGGGGAATTGACCAAGATATTAATAATAAAGTAGCATTTTCAGCATGGTTTTGCCATGGATATTGCACAAGTTATTATTATTATTATTATTATTTTTATTTTTTTATTTTATAATTAGTATTATTGTATTTTTATTATTATTATTGTTGTATTTTTATTATTATTTTATTTTTTTTATTTTATTTTTTATTATTATTTTTTATTTTTTAAAATTATTATTATTATTAGTAGTAGTAGTAGTAAGTAGTAGTAGTAGTAGTAGTAGTAGTAGTAGTAGTAGTAGTAGTAGTAGTAGTAGTAGT